>JABCKU010008420.1:0-14339 GCA_018221655.1 Myochromella boudieri
TACATGTACATGTACACAAAACACCTCCACCCACCACCACACAAATACCGCTCCGGACTCCTCTTATCCGGCCTCCTCGAATTCCCCTTACACTCCATCTTCACACAATCCTGACACCCATTCGTATAAAAACTCCTCCCGCAATAAGATCCACCGCCTTTTCGGCCAAAGCCCGCGGTGTGAAGCCTTTGTAGACCTGGGTGGCGGACTGCTCATGGTGCTCTTGGTTGTCATTTTTGAGAGAATGCGGTAGGTTCGGTATTTGGGTTTGGATTGGGGGTATCAAGTGTAGCTGATAAAACAGTGCGGGGGTTTGATTCTGAACTGAAATTAGAGACGCAAGGTGGTCGCGCTATCGGCATTCCACACGTTCGTGAAGGTCTACAAGAGAGATTTAATCGTTAGGTACGTCTCCACGTTCTGCAGAGGCGAGATACATACGTGTAATTTATCGTGTCCAGGTTAGCCATCCCCATGCTTCGCTGCCTCTACTTCTTCCTTGCCCACCACTACCACCACTGCCGCTCGCATTGTCCCCACCGCCTCCACCGCCTCCATCACTCTACCCCTTCACATCAACTACCTCCCGCATCATACCTGCTCTCAGTGCGCCATAAACGAGATTTCACAGAGCCCAGCGCTGACACCGACAGCACCCCAGTTCCAGATATTCGGGCCAGGGCCGGTATGAGCATCTGCCCACAATAAACGCACAGGAAACTCGTCTTTGAGCTTTTGTGGGAGGAAGCGGAAGATAGAAGAGTCGGTGGGGGCGAAGCAGCAGCCAGGCTGTTGTTAGTGTTAGGTATTCGAGGCAGAGGCAGAGGCAGAAGGAGGAGCGGAGGTGGCAACGATACAAGATGGGGAGAGACATGCGTATTTACACCTGGTGACAAAGGGTTTCTCGATGTCGTATACATTGGCTGGGCCCACCAGGATGCAGCCGTGGTTGAGAAGGGAAGCAGTACACACGTCGTCCGTGGAATTAACCAGTCGAGGGGATTGCCTTCATACCAGTCGGGAACAACCCCTCCAAGTCCGAAAAATGTTCATAATCCCAACCTACCCCATTCCAGTAGAGGTCTCACGACACATTCTTTTCAATTGGTTTGCTCTTGGCTGCTATAGTTCAGAAGGCGTAGGATGTGTACCAGTCGAAACCTTTATTTAAAGTGGTCATTTACCTGTATTGTGGGCGAGAGGAGAGTGTTGTATTTGTTGTTGTGCACTCTACGCAGGAAATGTAGAAGTGGAACGTCGATCTGAGTTTCATCGTAGACCCTCGAGTCCAAAAATTTCCCTTCAACGAGCCAGTGAGACTCAGCGAAGCAGTTTGCGATTTCACAGCTTTTCACAGCCTCTCCCAAAAAGTAAGTTGCTCCATTTTTTACTGGCAACGGCGCTGTCAACCACTTACTGTGAGCTGCTATGTCCCTCGATGTCTCCCAAATTAAGATTGTTGAAGATCGCTCCGCCGATGTCCAAACACATCCCGCTCTGCAGACGGACACCTCTTTACTATCTCCTCATTCACTGCGCTCCTCCACTACAATAACTACCACTCACTCCCCAGTTGGTTTGGTAGGTTCAACAAACGTACACTGGTCGAGTTCGAAAGCTCTACGGTCACTCAATGACCCAGATGCGAACACTCGGAAACCCAGCAATGCCATGTTTAACTCCGTATCTACAGTACCTGACGACAGTCCACAGAGCTCTTCCCGCGACCATTCTGGCTTGGGTCACCGGCGAAGCGTGAACTCTCCCGCCGCGACGATAGTAGCCAACTACATGTCGAGAGGCAAAGGAAAGCAGAGGGCGATACCCGCGCCGCTAGAACAAGACCGCGATTGTAACCCTGTGCCATCCCCTTACCCGCTGGCGTTCATGATGGACCCTAAATCACTCGATTCCCCGACAGGTTTTAGTGGACTCGGATGTGGGGGTATTTTTCACGGGCTGAACACAAATGCAAACGCAGGTCTATTTAGAGCTGCTTTGGCAGTCGACTCTGACGCCATGGAGCATTTCGCTGAGAAGGAGCAGGAACTGGGGGATCTAGCCATGACAGCGATGAAGAACGGAAAGATGAAGAGGAGACGGGCAAGGAAAAGGCTATCTCAGAAACATGGGATAATCCCGGCAGGTAGAGATAATGAAAAGCCTAGCAATGCCACATTTAACTCGGTATCTACAGTACATGAGGACAGTCCACAGAGCTCTTCACACGACCATTCTGACTTGGATCACCCGCCAGGCGTGGACCCTCCCACCACGACAATGGCAGCCGACTACACGTCGAGAGATAGAGGAACGCAGAGAGTGATACTCGAGCCGCTAGAACAAGACTATGATTATAACCCCGTGCCATCCTCTTACCCACCATTTGCTAAATCACTCGATTCTTTGACAAATCTTGATGAAACTAATAACATTCTCCACGAGCTGGGGACAAACACGGACACAGGTCTATCTAAAGCTGCCTCAGCAGTTGACTCTGGTGCCGTGGAGCATTTCGCTGAGGAGGAGCAAGAACTGGAATATTTGGATAAGGAGGCGAAGAAGAACGGAAGGAGGAAAGGGAAAGAACTGTTTCAGGAACATGAGACAAATCCGGTGGGTGGAGAGAATGGGAACGTGACAATGGGACAGGCACATGATAGGAGTGAGGACAAGTCGGGTGGTATCCCTTTATCAAGCACAGAATTACTGCACGCGTTGGGCTACACGATAGCAATGTTTGGTAAGCCAAATGTTCTCCGTACGCCAAAATCAAAGTCCCTCCTTCAGTCGATGTGGATAGCACTTCAAGACAAGGTGCATTTGTTACTCTCTGTGGCCGCTGTTGTTGCGTTCGCCCTTGCTTTGCATCAGGACCTTGGAACACTGCATCCAGAGGGTGATTCGCTAGTAGACTGGGTTGAAGGTGTTGCCATCATGGTTGTAGTGGCTATTTTTGTGCGTGTTGATTTTCTTAGTGTTTCGAACTCGACTAATTGTCTTGGTTGTTCCCACTTTCATTTTGATAGGTTGCTATTGGATCCTTCAATAATTGGCTGGAAGGACGACAATTAAAGGCTCTCAACGAAAAGAAGGACGTGCGAGGTGTCAAGGTGATTCGCAATGACTTAGAACGTGTTGTTGATATCAAGGTATGCGTTTTGTCTACCGCTATTCCTAATTTGTATTGTCCTGTGATTTTTTACTGAGCATATGTGTTTTTATAGGAATTTGTGGTGGGTGACATCCTTAATCTCGAGCCGGGTGAAATCGTGCCATGTGATGGAATCTTTCTTTCGGGACACAATGTTCAATGTGACGAATCCGGCGCCACGGGCGAGTCTGATGCCATCCGACACTATTCTCTTACCGAGAGCGACTCTTCAAACGACGCGAATCTAATGAAGCTTATTGTCACGCATCTCATCGACGTGTTCCGCGATGTTCAGCTCTACAAAAAGCTCTTGAAGTACCGAGACACGAAGGCACAGATGATCCTCGATGTATTCCAGACGGTTCGTTTCCAGTGTCAAAATCCCCATACTTATGCTGACACATCACTAACTGATGAATAATAAAGCTTCTGGATACGAATGATTTACCCTCCGAGTTCAAAAGTAACCTCCTCGTGGCAATGCAGAGACTATCCAAAAATGCCGGCCTTTATCCTGCATCATACAATATCCAAAATGTCGAGCTAGAAAGTGACGAACCAGTTGCAGGCGGAAGCTTCGCGGATATATATAAAGGCCATTTTGGTGGGAAGGTTGTGTGCCTAAAGGTCATCCGGCTCTATCAGACTTCTCATGCCAGTGCATTCCTCAAGGTAAGTATTAAACTTCTCTTCCTTGAGCACTGATATATTTCCCCTTTTTCCTTCACACAGCAATTCTGCCCGGAAGCAATTCTATGGAGTCAACTGTCGCACCCAAACCTCCTCCCCGTTTACGGCCTCTATCACTATGGAAGTAGGGTGTGTCTCGTCTCACCCTGGATGGAATATGGTGATGTCACCAGCTTTCTCTCACACCACCACGACGAGTGTCGGACTTTCCTGGTAAACTTCACTACTCCACATAAGCTTACGTGTATACTTTAACTTCACTCTGCAGGTCATAGATGTAGCATCTGGAATAGACTACCTACATGCGCATAACATTATACACGGAGACTTAAAAGCGGTATGTTCCTTTTACTTATCAATATACTCAGTAATGCGCGCTAATACCCCTACAGGTCAATATTCTTGTTGACAATTCCAGACGCGCATGCCTCGCCGATTTCGGGCTCTCAGGTGTCTCTGAAGCTAACATCCTCCACTGGACCTCCCACTCCTCAGCCGCTTCCAAAGGCGGTTCGGTTCGATGGCAGGCGCCTGAGTTATTCGATTTCGAAAGCGAGAAAGTCGTACATAATAGCAAGTCCTCGGATGTGTATGCCTTCGGCTGCGTTGCCTATGAGGTGGGTGAAATGGGTTTCCTTTTCCATCTTTCCCTATCACTTATTATTGCTTCAATCCAGATTTACACGGACACTGTCCCCTTCCATGAGGTTCCCCGTGACGCGGCAGTCATGTTCAAAATCCAGTCAGGATGTCGCCCATCAAAGCCTGACGCTTCCAGCCACGTATGGGGACCACATCAGTTGACTGAGGGGATCTGGTCACTGATGGAATCGTGCTGGGCTGAAAACCCTGAAGCTCGGCCGAGTATCAAAGACATCTATGGGATGTTGATTAGGGGGGCGCAGGCCCTGGATGATGACCGACCATCGGCAAATGTAGATGTTATGTCTCCTGGGCACTTGAGGAATGGTGTGGATGCGCGTGGGGACTTCCCAGCAAGCATTGAAGCTGTTCTTTCATTGTTTTAAGTAGTCCATACTCAATTCATATAGGCAAGGGCAAAGTGCTTTCCATGAGACGTCGAGGACGCTGATTACCCCAAGCGGATGTACCGTGGCACCACCTGCGCACAACAGCCCACCGCCCAAGTCTATCAAAGGCTTCACTGACTATATACTTGGCTACATGTATACGCCTTCAAGTTCTTGCCCACCACCTCCGCCTCATCCCACACCCCACCCAACAACAACCATCTCATGAGGGCATTGTGGGGATGTAGTTATAGTACGATGAAAAGAGTTGATGTTGATGATGGACGAACACTTGACACGATGATTTTCTACATTATGTAGTTATCTAGTACTGTAGGTTTGTAGGATGTGACTGCTCTTGGAGAAAATTTGTGATTGTGGGAAATTAAACTGGGAATAGCGTCACGTACTGGGAAGAGACAGATTCTTCACGTTTCCCTGATGTTTAGGACTTTCTTCAGATTGCACCCTCATTTAACTCTGCGCAGTGATGTCTCTTTTTCGTGGCTCTGGCGTCCATTTTCCCAGAAGCGCTTTCTGGAAATGAATGTCTGACATCTAACTCTATGAACCCAATGTCGATAGTACATTCCCAACGCCTCACTAGGTCGACCTAGCCAACAATTATGTCCACATCCAAATGCTCGATGCCGCCCCCATTCTTCCCCGTGCAGACGCGCTCTCACAATTCGTCATCAAAATCGACTCTCTCAAGCTCCTGTTGAAGCGCCGTACATCCACATGACTGCCAGGTGGTTTAAAGGTGGTTCACTGCCGAGATAGTCATTTTCAGGTATATCGTCAACATACCCTTTCTATGTCATATCTAAGTCTCACAGCTCTGCGTGCAGAGTTCCAAGCCACTGTCATCGAAGATGCGGCCATCCTCACATACTCCCCGCCACAAAATATGATTCGTAGATCTACCCTGGGTCCCCGAGTCCACCTCCCCCAGCTATCATGCAATCCGTTGCTGACTCCTGATATCAAATGATGATTGTGCTCAAGCGGCTCATGGTTCCGAAAAAAAAAACACCTTTACTCCCACCATTCCTTGAGCTCTCCACCACTTCACAGCATCATTCGCACCGACGCTAAGCCAATTCTGACGCGTACAACGTGACCGACTGATCTCCACAGGTGACCTTATCAATTTCGCGCTTCCCGCACATCCACTGGCACATGCTCCCACATGAGTCTCTACGTCCTCTTAATCTCATGAGCCCCAACCCTCTATTACCTTCCTTCAACATTCAGTTCTCAGATACGTGTCTAGTATACAGCCTTCATTGGTCTTGCCAAGCACCAACAGTTTGCTGTATTCTTAGACTCTATGCCCGGAATGGTGGTACCTGCGCTTCATTGGTATGATCGACGTGAAACACAAAATGCACTCCTTCACTCTGGATCCAGGCCCCATGCATACGTCAAGTTAAACCACATGGAGACCTACCGTATACATTGACATAATGACCGCAACTGAATTTTTTGTAGGCATTTCGTTATTTGGGGTCGTTGATATGGTGGCTTGTATGGCAATCACTGGCAGTGGTAGTACTCGGTGGGTTTTTTTTGCCTAGTCGTACCGATTTTTTGACAACATCGTTGAATAGGACAGGAAGGCAGGTTTTCTTTGCTTTGCTGGGTGCCTAATAGTGGCGTGGTTAGAGGGGTTGTTCGCAAGTAAATTGTGATAAGTTGATAAAGGTTCTTCATCGCTGATGGCCATACGAGAAAATTTTTGCCATGTAGTATCACGGCTGCAGGGCTCAATCTGGTCCAACTGTCGATATACATGCAAGACTTATACCAACAAACTTCCATATCTATACATTTTCTGCCTAGCCCAACTACGGAGTTCCACGATATATGTCTATTGTAATCGACATGTTTGCAGGATCCGAAACTGGGTAGCGTACCTTGTCGAAACAGAGTGCCTGACTGAGTTTGAATAGGCCCAGGGCAGGATTGGGTGAAACAAAGTGTGCAAGGTATCTTTAAATATGTTTGAGAGACGAGATATGCGAGGCAGCCTACGTTGAAGCAGGTTTGATCCAGCATAGATAATTGTACGCCAACGAAGGGGCACTCATACCGAATTATTCGACTGTGCTGAGCAAACCTTCACGCATGGGTATCATCAAATGCGTGTTCGGAACAGCCTATGAGGGTGTCAAGTTAGTGTTTTCGTTGTTTTACTGTTCATCATGAATAGTTGGCTTGGTATAAGCGGATATACTTTCGTTCAGTGTATAAACTTGGTGTAGAGTAAGAAATCCATTTGCTATGTGGATGAACGAATGTAGGGGATTCGGAACATTAGGTGGGGAGCTCGGCGGGGGTTTGGATTTCCTCCTAGTCAAGGCGGGGCTATTCTTATCAAGGCCCAATTCATGTTGGCGAAGGTTTCGGAGCTAAAAGGTTGAGCCAACTTACTCTACCGCAACGTATAGATGGGGCTGCAAGAAGTTGACCAAGTTGACATTGGTCAACCAACGCCAGCAACTTGAGGGCCAAAAGCCATATTTGCGCGACCCGAACCTGCACCTAGAAAACTTGAGGACGACGATACGGATGCGATTGCAGGCCATCAGGCACTGCCGCTGAGCGGTTTGAAGTCGTGTCACAGTCACGATTCAAAGTTTCTCACACACCACGACAATGTCCAACAAACTTGAACTTCACCCTAAGAAACGAGGGATTTTCTCTCGATTTTCCTCTACGACACCTCTAAGCAGCCGCTCACCATCGCCCAGTAACGCTGGCCAGGGTACGAGTATTCGATCCCCGCATCCCAGTCAGGGCCTCGTTTCTACTCCGGTACGCTCCGCCTCAGCTCCTTCAGACCGTACAGGTATGTCTCCGCCTTATGGCCTCCGTGGCTCAGATTGGTCCTCATTGAGCTTTCTTCAGGCAGAGGCACTTTGAAGGCCTTATTTAGGGTCCCAAACAGTCGCCCAGTGACGCCCAGCAGCGTTCTGTCTAGGATATCTTTTTCCATGAGTCCTAGGGCATCCGTCGACTCTTTAGCTCTTTCAGGTATATCACTGTCTCCGTGCCTCTCTTTGGTAATGGTCCTTATCGATCCTCCTTCAAGCCCCACAGCCCCACCACAGCTCGAATATAGTTGGCTCAAGTATCCTGCCTGGAACTGCTCCTTCCGTGCCTGATTCCGTGGCCTCTGCACCCCCTTCAGTTCATACAAGTGCGTTCGCTCCAGCTGCTACTGGTCGTTACTGAGCCTACTTCAGTTAAGCATCATATCAAAATTTTCTTACACGCGGCGCATGGGTTCCTCAGATTTACCAGGGACTCTTCAGATGTATTCCCTCCCCTCAAATCAGCCCTTGGTGCCCTCGTACACCTCATAGATGTCTTCAAAGTGAGATTCTATTCCTTTGATCTAGGTCTGTATCTGAGGTTATGCCTAGAATACATCTGATAACTATGAGGAGATGGAACGAGTGCAGCAAGATATCAAGCAGTTAATATTGCTGTTCTCTGGGGAGCTTCAATATGAAGCCAACAAATTGCCTGCAGTGCCAAAGGTGATGGAAGGGTTGAGGAAGTATGTGTTTACATCACCATGCACATCAGACTACAGTCACTAACTAACTAAGCAGTTCATTGGCAGCTGAATCCAGGAAAATCAAGGATATGTATGAGCTTGGGTATTTTGCTCGGTTGGCCCAAAATGCTGAGGATGCTGGACAACTCATTACATCAACTCGAGTAATTGAATGTGCTATTCGCACATTTCATGTATGTGGCCAATGTAGTGTTGAATGGAATTTACCTAACAGCTCTGCAGCTAGGGCTTGCTTTGGTGATTGAAAGAAACACAGCTACTGTCATGCAGGTGCATAAAGCATTGTTGACTGAGGCTGATACACTGCTGACCAACCTCTTAGCATGTTGTTTTTCGGGACCTATATCGCTCCCATCATGCAGCTTACAGTGCAGCCATCAAGCATGATAACCTTTCACGTGGCCCATGCACTAAGGAAACTCGTGTAGGTATCATTGAGGAGATTATGACATGGGTGAAAAATACAGATCCAGAAAACCCTATGATATACTGGCTGAATGGGTTGGCTGGGATGGGAAAGACTACCATTGCCTACACAATCTGCCAGGAGCTACAAGTGGCTAAGCTGCCATTCACCTCCTTTTTCTGCTCTCGTCAGCTTGATAGTAATGACTCTAAGGTCCTTATCACTACACTGTGCCGCAACTTAGCAGAAATGTCTGCTTCCTATGCCTCTGAACTTTTACCCATATTGCAGGGAAACTCAAGCTTGATTGATGCAAAGTTGTCTATACAAATGAAGGAGCTGTTAGTTGAGTCTTGGCAGGCCTCATTAGCTGCCAGAGAAGGTTTACAATCACCCATTGTTATTGTTGATGCTCTTGATGAAAATGATGGTGGAGCTGCTTTTCTTCATGAGCTTGTTCTGGCTGTTGGGAATGGTAGTTTGGAAGGGGCCAAATTTCTAGTAACAAGCCGCCCAGAACCCAGCATTGTGCAGTTGTGTGAATCATTTCCCTCCAAGTCAGTTTGTAGCCTTCATACAATTGATGCAGCCAATGTGCAGCCAGATATCCTCAAATTTTTACAGGAAAAGTTGCCTGGTCTGGATAATGACCTACTAGTGCAACTGTCATGGCAGGCTGGTGGTTTATTCATTTATGCTGCCACTGCCATCAGATTTATATCACCTCCTAAAACCCAAGCATCCCATACTGAAAAGCTTAAGCTTTTACATCAAATGCTTGATCTTGGGCCTATAGCTAAAGTAAGTGGAGAAGTGCCATTGGTAGATCAATTGTATATACAGATCTTGGCATCTGCATTTGAACATCCAGGTTTCCGCAGTGGGCACTTGGAAATACTCCACACTGTGTTGTGCACAGTAAAAAGACCAACAATCTCAGTCTTAGCAGGTCTTGCGAAGAAAGATGAGGGCACAGTTAGAGAACTGATTAATTCTCTGCATGCTGTTCTTTTCATATCAGGCAATGGTGAAGCAGTGTACTGGTATCACACTTCATTTCCTGACTTTGTGTTTAGCCAAACTCAAGCTAGAGTGACTCCACAGATTGATGTGTTTTGTAATCAGAGAAGACAGCACACACTTCTTGCCAGCCAATGCTTTTTCATCATGGCAGACTCTCTTCACTTTAATATGTGCAGTCTTGAATCATCTTATACCTTTGATGTGGATGTAGTAGGGCTTGAGGAGCAGATTCAAGAAAAAATTACACCACTTATATGCTATGCATCACAACACTGGGCAAAACACTTGATTTTAGGAGCAGAGCCCACAGACTCCATGATTTCAGATTTGAAGAGTTTTTTAAGCACCAAATTGTTATTCTGGATGGAAGGCATGAGCCTCATTGGGGCCACATCTGAGTGCTATCAAGCACTAAAAGATGCAGAGGAGTGGTTGAATAAAGTAAGCATATAATCATCCATGAAGAAGACTGATTTAAACTATTTGATACCAGAGCAACAACTCAACATCACAGCTGATATCTTGGACAAAGGAAGCAGCCAACTTTGCATGGTCAGTTGCTGCAAGCCCAATAGCAAAGTCTACACCACATCTATACATTTCAGGATTACCCTTGTGTAATCCAGAATCATCAATATGGGCTGGCTGGCTGCAGAAGTTTAAACACCTTCCATTGATATCTCAAATCCATGACAATATCTCAGTCCCATTGATGACAATATTGACAACAAAAGACACTCGGGATATGGCATTGTCCCCTAAAGGTGACATAATTATTATAGCAGCAGGAGACTCAGTACTTGTATGGGATGCTATGACAGGCAAGCAACTCAATGAACTTACTGGCCACAGTGGATTTGTCTATTCTGTTGCATTTTCACAAAATGGTGACCAAATTGTCTCTGGGTCTGATGACAAATCAGTCCGGGTATGGAATGCAAAGACAGGCAACCAGCTCAATCAGCTTAATGGCCATAGTCGCTTTGTCAGTTCAGTTGCATTTTCACCAAATGGTGACCAAATTGTCTCTGGCTCATATGACAATTCTGTGCGAGTATGGGATGTAAGAACAGGCAGGCAACTCAATCAGCTTAATGGCCATAATGGCTCTGTCAATTCTGTTGCATTTTCACCAAATGGTAACCAAATTGTCTCTGGTTCATATGATAAATCTGTGCGGATATGGGATGCAAAGATAGGCAAGCAGCTCATTCAGGTTAATGGCCATGGTGGCTCTGTCAATTCTGTTGCATTTTCACCAAATGGTGACCAGATTGTCTCTGCTTCAAATGACAAATCTGTGCGAGTATGGGATACAATGACAGGCAGGCAGCTTAATCAGCTCAATGGCCACAGTGGCTTTGTTACTTCTGCCACATTCTCACAAAGAGGAGACCAAATTGTCTCTGGATCATATGACAATTCTGTGCGAGTATGGGATGCAAAAATAGGCTCGCAGCTCAATGAACTCACTGGCCACAATAGCTTTGTCTATTCTGTTGGATTTTCAAAAAGTGGTGACCAGATTGTCTCTGGTTCAGATGACAATTCTGTGCGAGTATGGGATGCTAAGACAGGCAAGCAACTTAATGAGCTCAATGGTCACAGTGGTTCTGCCAATTCTGTGGCATTCTCACAGAGTGGTAACCAAATTGTCTCAGGATCAGATGATAAATCAGTCCGAGTGTGGGATGCAAAAACAGGTAGACAGCTCAATCAGCTTACTGGCCACAGTGGTTCTGTCAATTCTGTGGCATTTTCACAAAGTGGCAACCAAATTGTTTCTGGATCATATGACAATTCTGTGCGAGTATGGGATGTAAAAACAGGCAGGCAACTCAATCAGCTTAATGGCCATAATGGTTCTGTCAATTCTGTTGCATTTTCACCAAATGGTAACCAAATTGTCTCTGGATCATATGACAAATCTGTGTGGATATGGGATGCAAAGACAGGCAGCCCACTCAATCAGCTGAATGGTCACAGTGGCTCTGTTAATTCTGTTGGATTCTCACCAGGTGGAGACCAAATTGTCTCTGGTTCCTATGACAATTCTGTACAGATATGGGATGCACAGACAGGCAGGCAGCTTAATCAGCTTAATGGCCATACTGGCTTTGTCAATTATGTAGCATTTTCACAAAGTGGTGACCAGATTGTCTCTGGTTCATATGACAATTCTGTGCGAGTATGGGATGTAAAAACAGGCAGGCAACTCAATCAGCTCAATGGCCATAGTAGCTTTGTTACTTCTGTTGGATTTTCACCAAATGGTGACCAAATTGTTTCTGGCTCATATGACAATTCTGTGCGAGTATGGGATGCAAAGACAGGTGGACTTCTCAATCAGCTGAATGGCCATAGTGGTTCTGTCAATTCTGTTGCATTTTCACAAAGTGGAGACCAAATTGTCTCTGGTTCATATGATAATTCTGTGCGAGTCTGGGATGCAAAGTTGGGGTCCCAGTTTGATGAGCTTGGTGCCCACAGTTGCTTTATAGATTCTATTTCATTCTTACAAGCTGGGAACCAAAATCTTTCTAGTACCTCTGGCAGCTCTCCCTACTTGTGGAATTCCCAAACTACTAGACCATCACTCTCCAGGCACAATTCTTTCAATGGTCAGCCTTGTGCATCTGATATGTCTCTTGCTTCTCAGCCTGCTGGTATCTTCTCTGATTGCAATTCTAAAAACACTGCACTCTTCCAAAATATCAATCTTGACACTTCATGGGTATTCACACATGAAGGATGGCTCCTTTTTGGTATGGATAAACTTTGCTGGATGCCACCTTCTGTTTGTGGTGCTCTTCATCCTCCATATAGCCTTCTTATTATATCTCGTGAGCAACTTGGCTTGTCCAGAGTATCATTCCAGAACAGTAGGCTTGGACTTTCATGGGCTGAGTGTTATACCCCTTTATAGCACCGATACTTTGTTGGTAGTTACATTTCTAGTTATTCCAAGCAGGTGTCAAAGTTGAGAATTTACCATCTATTATTAAGACATCCATCAGCAAAACCCAAGAGTAATAGAAAAAAAATAGCTACATGAGGTTGTATTTCTTATTATTAACCCAGGTTCCCTTAGACCCTTCCTCCTTACTAATGTGATAAATTACTTAAGATCAAAATTCCCTGAAAAGGAAGCAGATGAGTACCTGACAAGGTAAATTCCAACTTCCAAGACTGCTACACTATAGTAAGACCCCTTGACATCTGCACTACAGCCAGTACCAGTATTAGTGAATCACATAGGGCACCTTTGGAAACCCCATAGATATTTGGTGATCAGCTTGTAGCTCTTTGTTGTATACTTGAAATAAAATGATTTTGACATGAAAGCACATGCTATTTACTAACCAGTATTGACAGTCCTGTCCATTAATAATTAACTCTCAGGCCAAGTCTGAATGCATGTTCTCATAGATGATGAGTTCATACAAACACTTCTGTTACACATATTAACTGAGGTTGGAGCTTATCATGAAGCCCAGTAACTCCCTCCTCAAATCTCCTGTACCACAGTCATCCACAACACCAGACAACACCCTGTGTCAGCTTATACCTCTCAAAAAATTGCTTCACGGCATGATTCTATACAACTTCTCGTCACCCCATGTCCTAAAGTAAAACACTTCTGTTCAAGTTTCTTGTAAGTTGTGAACCTCTGCAAAAAAAAGGTATGTAAGGTATGAACATGAGTATAAGTTAAGGTTATAAAGTCAAAGTCTGAGGGAGAACCAAGGGAACATGGGCCTTAGGGATGCAATTGTATGTGTTCATTAAACACACACATACACAACGGTAAGGGTGATAGCCAGACAACAAACAATCGAAGCCAATAACACCACCATGCCCCCTCACCCCCTCGCGCAGGTGTCCATTAAACACATGCACGCAAAAGCTGAACAACCGCCGACCACACTACCTCTCCCTCCCCCAAAAAAAAAAATTACTCCTCTAACCAACACCTACGACCCTCCGTACACCTCTTATCCGGCCTTCTTGAATTCCTCCCCCTACACTCCATCTTCCAAAAATACTGACATCCGTTCGTACAAAAACTCCTGCGACCCACATTTACAGCAATGTCTTGGGCTTCACTTACTCAATCCTATGTCAACCACTATGCTGTTCCCACCCCCATTTCTGTTGACAAGGCCGATGGTGTTGATATGACCAGGGTAGGTATGTGTGGGTGTGGTTGAGGGCGGGGCCGGGTTCAGGGGCAATGCCGCTTGCGGAGGTGGAGATGGGGGTGGGGGTGGGGAAGGTGAAGTGGTAGGGGTGTTTGAGGGTACCGGTGACTCTGGGTGGGGCAGGGGAGGAAGAGGTGGTGGTGGGAAAGAAAGTGTAGGTGTAGTTGGTGAAGTCTTTGGAGTAGTTGTAGATTTGGGTTGTGGATTGCTCTTGTTGTTATTGTTGATGGTGGGCAGTGGGTTC
>JABCKU010008421.1:0-14255 GCA_018221655.1 Myochromella boudieri
GATAGACGAATTTGCCACCAATGGAGAGTATTGACGAGAGAAGCTGAAAGGTGATGGGTGACATACATGTTGCCATGATATCCTATATTGAAATTAGCATTTAAAAGGAAGTTAAATAAATCAAACCAACCTGTCATGAAATTAGAGAGGACTGGTAATCTTGAGGAACCATCAGGAAAGACAAATGTGACATGGACCAAAGTACCATGAATGACTTGAATATCTCGCAATGTAAATGCCTTTCCTAAAAAATGATTGTTGACTGAAATTTGAGGATGAGAATAGATGAAAGAATAAAAGTCTCAGAGTATAATCAAGTTGCCGCCGTTTCTGGCAATGCTGACCAACAAACAGTGGCCTAGCAGTAGTTCATGTTTGCCTTATTCTCCACTTGGGCTAGCCGTGCGCAGGCTTACGTAGCCCTAGCTCACAACAAACAAAACAAAGGGCTCAAGCAAACGGTAGAGCAGCTGGGAAATATTGTCATCAGTGATCTTGGCGTTCCCCTCTAAACCTGCAAGAAACTTGTTTCCACCATCATCCAAATAATAGGTTTGCATAATCTCGCCGGCCTATTATACCTATAACTACCCCCCAGGTCCTTTTGTTATATATAACAGATGGAAATGAGTTTCTTGTGGGTTTACAGGGGAACGCCGAGATCACCGATGACAATATTTCCCAGCCGCTCTACCGTTTGCTTGAGCCCTTCATTTTGTTTGTTTGTATAGAAGTTGTCTTTATTATGCGCGATAAGCTAAGATAATATTACATATACAGTCTTGCCCAACATCTCGGATTGTGAAATCAAACGGTGAGCGGCTGGGAACGAGCCTGGCTCTGCCCATCCAAATCGACGTTTGTTGTATGGGATGTATCTGCTTCTACGGGGAAAGGTAATCGCCGGAGCGAAGCGATGGCATGTCTTATAAATTACATAATTTAATGCTGTCACTGATATGGACTCCAGTGTGTGAAGCCTGTAGGCCAGGACAATTTTATCACATGGGCCATTGGCGTCTGGTGCTTGTACCACGACACATTGATAATTGATGGCAGTCAAATACTCAGTAAATCGACTGAATGACACGGACCCGATCACGAGATCACCGCGTCCAAGGCTCGCTGTGAGAAACTGACACGCATTGACACGTCAGTCGTAGGGTTATAAGACTTTGGGCATCTTTGTGTACAAGACTCGTCATACCAACTTGACCGAGTTGAAGAGATGCGGCTCTTGAGCACAGCCCTTTGTTTGTCACTAACTGTGCTGTCGTCTTGTGCGGCTGGCGAGGCAGGCGATGCCCCCAAGGTGAAGCACAATTATCAGGTACGTATATCACTGTGGATGTAATGTATCGCCTAAGGAGTACCTTTCCTCCAGAGTGACGTCGCACGTCTCCGCAAGATCGTGATCAACAGGCAAGTTAAAAATTTAGCATGATGACAGAATAGCGATTCTAAACATGCCGCGTCCAGTCTTTACTCACACCAGTATGCTTTCCTTGTACTGGTAATCGTCAAGTGCTAAAGATATCCTGCAGGGAAATATTCATTCGTGAATTGGTTTCCAACGCAAACGATGCTTTGGAAAAATTGCGACTCACGGCATTGACGGACAAGGATGCTTGGAATGGTGACCCGCTTAACATTACCATTAAGGCAGTGAAGAATGAGGACGGGAAAGGCGGCCACATCATCATTACTGGCAAGTACTGTAACCTTGTTTGTTACGCACTTTATAATAAGAGATTATAGACACTGGTATCGGGATGTCCCCAGAGGAATTAACGACAAATTTGGTTGGTTCAGGATGCGTGCTAATGTCAAACTTCTAACCGATATGACCAGGGAACATTGGCAAAGTCGGGAACCTCAGAATTTCTAGCAAAAGCTGAGAGTCACGATGGCACGGGGAACGGCAACCTTATTGGTGCATTCGGTCTTGGCTTCTACAGTAGCTTTCTTGTCGCAGACCGTGTCACCGTTGCATCAATTCCTCCAAAATCTTCCCAGGTTCCAGAACCCGCACAATACGTCTTTAGCTCTACCGCCGATGACGCTTCATTCGAAATTTTTCCAGACCCTCGCGGTAACACATTAGGACGTGGAACGGAGATTACCCTCTTCTTGAAGGACGATGCCACAGAATATCTTGAAACTGACAAGATAACGGAGCTCATGTTTGTCGCTTCTAGAATTAGTTCCGAAGGTCTTCTGACATTTCGCTAGTAACAAGCATTCGTCTTTCTCTTCTTCTTTTCCCGTGTATCTCTTTACGCAGAGGACAGAAGAGGTTCCTGATGAAGATGCTGTTGAGGAACCTCCTGTGTCTATTTCTGACCCGATTGAAACTGCCGTGAAACCAGCAGATGATGAGGATGAAGCCATTGTTGAGGAAGTCTCTGAGGATGGCGCGAAAGAGCCACCTCCACCGAAAATGAAGTCAGTGATCATCGACGAGTGGAGCCAGCTCAATGCTCAGCCCCCTCTTTGGACTCGGTATGTGTATATTATAACAAGAACATTGCTAGCACGGCTAACTAAGAACGCATAGTGACCCCAAAAACGTGTCCGACGGTACGCGCTTCTCATATTTAACCTCCCAGGACTTACGTATACCGAAATAGCGGAGTACTCACTGTTCTTCAATGCTTTTTTCAAAGACTTTACGAAACCCTTGGCCTGGCATCACTTCTCCGGTGACTCAGGTTCTGGTGTCTCTTTCAAAGCTATATTGTATCTCCCTGGGAAAATGTATGTCTCAGCATCCTCATACATCACTAAATCAAGCTCACAACTTGACCAGCGCAGAGGAGTACTGGCAACAGCCTCTAGCATCAAAGTCTAAAGATATCAAGTTGATGGTCAAGCGAACATTTATCACTTCAGATCTCGGCGATTATGGATTGCCCAAATGGGCCAGTTGGGTCAAAGTAGTTATTGACGGTGAGCTGATCGTTACCATCACCTGGCTATGTTCACCTTATATTCCCGTAGCCGACGATCTTCCCTTGAATGTATCAAGAGAGAGTCTGCAATCGAATCGTTTCTTGCAACAACTGAAAGGGATTGTCATTAAACGACTGATCCAGCTGTTCACAAAAATTTCAGAGGAGGATCCTGAGAAGTTCAAGGAAATTGAGGTTGTCTATGGATCAATCTTTAAACTTGGTGCCGTCGAAGACATAAAGAACCGTGACAAATTGGCCTCTCTTACTCGTTTTACTACAACACAGAGAAATGAGACGTCTCTAGACCAAGTAAGCACTTTCTTTTCTCTTTTTGTTCTATTCGTCGCGAATCTAAGGTGCGTCTGCAACAGTATCTCGAGAATAAGAAGCAAGGGCAGAAGCAGGTACTTACAAGCATTATTAAATTCCAATTCATCTTATGCCGAGCACTCTGTTCTAGATATTCTACCTCGCAGAGATGGGCAAAAAAACAGAAGATCTTGCTCAGAGCGTCTTTGTGGAGAAGTTGCACGCACGGGGATACGAAGTTTTACTCTTAACTGAACCGCTAGATGAGATTCTGTTCGGAAATCTTCGCCAATGGAAGTCCGTGTTCCACACCTTTCCATTTGTCCGTAATCTCACAGAAATGAAGAAATATTCCGTTCCAGGATGTTGCCAAAGCTGGCCTTAAATTTGGCGATGAAGGTAGCAGCCAGGGAACTTGCAAAGTTGAGACCGAACTGACTACTTTCTAGACAAAGATCCGGAAGATGAAAAAGAGGAACAAAGTCGATTAGCAGAGAAGTACAAACCACTTCTAGATTGGTTGAAAGTGGAAGCTAAGGACGCGGTCCGTGATGGCGAGTTTTACTGTTCAGGGAGTACAATCACATACTGATTATTGTATGCAGTGGTTATCTCAAATCGCCTTGTCACGAGCCCGTGCGCAATCGTTGCTGAAACTGGTGGTTACACCGCCAATGTGCAGAAAATGATGGGTTCGTGTGTGGTTTTATATTATACAAGTCGTCTCATACCTTCTATTCCAGCTGCATCTAATGCGAAGGGCAACAGAGGTGGCATCCTTCATGAATATGCTATGAAAGCCAAAGTTTTAGAAATTAATCCACGATCACCGTTGATAGAGGGCCTACTGCGACGTGTTCAAGACTTGCCTTCAGAGGAAGAAGAAAAAGATCCTGAGACCGAAGAGGAGCTCCGAGAGGTTGCGTCAATCCTTATTGACGGTGCTCTTGTGCGCTCTGGGTTCGAGGTGCCTGATAGTAACCGGTATGGAGCCTCCGTCTATGAAAGGCCGGAAGCTGAGATTTCCTGGTAGTTTCTTCTCTCGTGTTGACAGAGTCTTGAGACGGTCCCTCGGCGTGTCAGAGACGGCACCGACCGACGACTCCGTCAGACCGGCTCCCCCAGTGGATCCGGAGTTACCATCTGAGGAAGAACTACCAGAGATACCCCCCATCGACGAGGAGGACGATGGTAAGGCGAAGGTGATCGTCCCAGAGCACATGAAGAAACAAGTAAGCTTTTCCTGGAGTAATATCAACCAAACCTCATACCTGATCAGGTGTCTATTGAAATGGAAGAAATTGATGACGATGATAATCCAGTTGTACAACACGATGAGCTGTGAAGTAGGGTATATTGTCGTAGATAGATACCTTTGCCTTCAACAAATTGAATCAATTCTTTCGGTCACACTTCCACGTGGGCGAATAACGAAATAGGCTCTTGTCTCGGTCTGTATGTTGAACTTGCACCATCACTATGACAGCCTTTTCTCGAATACAACTGGCCGCCGCGCTGCTTGGTAAGTCGCTATAGAATATCAAACTTTCTGAGGTTGATGTCGTCGTGCTTGTAGAGTATGACAATGACCTCGACAACCTCGACACTCCCAAGCGCTCAGCATATGAGAGTGCCATATTTCTTCCTCTCCGGCAAAATGCTGAGAATCACCCGTTGATCCCTCGTAAAGCCGACTATCTTGGAGTATCTATTACAGGCGAGGGAGGCACCACAGCAATGTCTATCAGGTCCAATTCTGCATTGGGCCATCGACAGTCGAGGGGGTCGTTCAGCACGTTACAAAATCCGTTTGGGCCAGACGACCACTTAGAGGACGAAGATAAAGACGAAGAGGCAGAGTTGGAGGTGGATTTGGCGTCGTGGGGCCTTGATGCCTTCATTCCCAAGGACAAATCGTCTAAGAATCGCAAAGGGAAGGAGAAGGCTAACAATACTATTCCCACTCATGCTGTATCATCTGTACCCTCTCACCACCCATTTACCCGTCACGATACTGCTACCGCTGCCCCTAGGCGCGCCTTGGGAGCATCGAGGTCAATGAGTGTCGGAGGCAACCTCGAATATTTCGGCACCGAACACGGGGAAAGGTTGTCGGCGCCTAGTATGGATCCCAACAGACGTCGATCCATTGGGTCACCACTGGATACTACTTTTATGGATCAACCCCAAATATTACAGCGACGACGTGCATCATCCTATTCTATATTCTCCGGTCAGATTACATCCCCGCTACCAGGACAATCCATCCCTTTCCCAACAACTTCCGCTCATTCCGGATCTCCAGGTTTGGAGGACTCTGCCTTCGGACTTTCTCTAGCCGGGCGTTTGGAACCATCCTCGACGCACGAAAGAACTCGCTCTACAGTCAGCACAGGATCTAAACTGCTATTAAAGGATGACGAACAGCGTCCAGACAATAGACAACGCACAATGTCTAATGCCACTATGGCTACGATCCTGCTTGCCGATGACAACCCCTTTATACTTCGTCCTCCGTCTCGTGCTTCCCGCTTCGACCCCAAAGCTACGGCCCATGCTAGGACCACATCTAATGCCTCCATGGGATCTCGAATATTGTTGGATCATGATGGAATGTCTATTCATACTTCTCATGTTCCTGACAGCCGAGAACGACGATATTCAACAACGTTGGAACTATTACGACCTAAAGTCCTTGTGATGCCAAGCCCGCTGCAGCCTACTGCAGCCATACCACCAACTCCTAATGACCAGATTCGAGAAGGCTTCGAACTTTCTTCGGGCGGCCCCCCACTCCCACCAGGCGCCCGATCTTCCCGACGAGCCTCGGCTGCTTACTCTACAGCAGAAATCCCTCCCCTGGCCTCGAATTCCTTCACGCCGAATCCTCTGATAGCATTGTCTCTGTCACAAATGACTTTCCGCAACACGCTTCGGTCCGACAGTCAACGAGACTCGTATATCGATATCAACCTACCACGTGCGACTGTAGACGGCGAGCAAGCACAGTTTGATCTTGACTTAAACGAAACACCAATTGTTACGGGCACCGATACTGATGAAACCTTCAGAACAGCTCGTCCTGCCGGTAAACTGTTTGGGAAGAGTCTGATCGATGATCTTGAAAATCGCAAGGCCCACATGCGAAGTAAGCAACGGTAAGAACCTAGACAAACTGCCTTATAAGCGGCACTGATCGCCTCTGTAGTGTCTTCACTGGAGATGAGCGCCCGTCCATGATGGCACGAGGATCTAACCAGCGGGCTAGTACTTTGATTGACCCAGTCGCCCTTCAGTCACGCCCTGTGTCCCAACAAGCACTGGGTCGCCGCAATTCGGCGAACATAAAGCCTTTACTCAATTTTGATGAAGATCTACACAAGGTCACAGGGAAGATACCTGCTGTTCGATTGCCCGCTGGACGTTCAGTTTTCGGTGTGGATACACTATGGGAGAAAGAAATGATCAAACTCAAAGAGATCGAAGCGCGGGAGAAGCAGGAAGAAGAGGAACGCCAACTTAGAGAAGAAGCCAAGAAGAAGAAAGGAAAAAGGAAAGCAAATAAAGAAAATAAAACCGCCATTGACCCAGAAAGCCTTTCGCGGAAAATACCCCCTCAACCCAGAGTATCTATTGAACCTCCTGTCCTCCCGGACATACCCAGAGCGAATCAGAAACCTCCACCTCAAATCCCCGACGATGCATCGGATAGTGACGAAAGTGAGAATGCTTTACCTGTACAGAATGCACAGCCAGCCGATCCAGATTGGCATGCCGTATCTTCTGGTGAAGAAGACGCTAGTGGCCCTCGCCGTACAACGGGAACAGGACCCAGGTTTCCTAGTCAAACTCGTCACCGTGGTAGAGAAAGTGATAGCGAAGATGACGTACCTCTGTCAGTTGCTGCCAATCGTGTTGGACACAAGTCCACGCTCTTGAATGGAGATTCGGACGACGAACGTCCGTTGTCTATTCTGCGCCAGAAAAAACAGTCCAACATTCTGAACATAAACTTTAATAACCTTCTACCCCAGAGTCATGGGGAGGACGACGACAACCAACCTTTAGGACTGCGCGTTTCCAGGCTGGCTCCGCCACTGCATGTGACCAGTCAGATAGGAGAAGACGATGATCGGCCACTAGCACTTCATCCCGAACAGCAACGACGGTCGCAATTCCAAATGATGGCACAACAGCAGCAACAACAGTTTATAATGCAGGCTCAGATGCAGAACAGTTTGTACTACTCTGCACCCTCCATGATGAACTCGCCATTCTTCGGACCTCCAATGATACCAATGATGACGCAAGTACCTATGCCTATCCCTTCACCCCCTCCAATGCACGACCAGGCTAAATTTAATCGAGTTGACAGTTGGAGGCGTGGCATTGCTGCAGATGATGAACTGTAGACATTATTTGTAGATTTGCAAGATTCATCATGCACTCATTTTTTTTTGGAGCATCTTTCTAGGGCATTAGTGGCATGGCATGCGTAATGCCTTCATGTTAGACTTTTCTAATTTACAGATTGGCAAACAAAGCATTTTTAACTAATATCGAAGATTACTGTGTGTGCTATAGCGATAGGGGAGTCCGGTCTCGAAATGTAAAATGGTATAATGTGCCCTCAAGGATTGACTATCCATAACTTGCGTTTGGGTATAGTGACAATGGAAACATCACGTCTCCCTATTTCGTCTTCAATCATCCTTTGCCGTGTGTCGTCATCCATGTCTTCGTCCTGTTCATCTGTCTCGGCACTCCTTGGGCCTGTCTGTGAAATAGAAACGTCATCGGGAACAGCAGCTACATGATAAGGTGGTTGGTGATGGATATATGGGCCGGGAAGTGCCTCTGAAACGGGCGGTGAGTGAGTAGCGATGTGCGCTGGACCACCTTCACGGTGTGCGCGTCGACTTCGAATGACAGATAGGATTGAGCGATCCGGGCGAATATGCCAAGAGAATGAAATCATGATTGTATAGAAAATAACGGTCCACGCTAGAAAGATAGCAAAACCAGCTTTTGGGGAATGCGACCATAGAACGATTAGTGTAACAATGGAGATGCCAAAGAAAGCCACTTGGACGATGACATGCAAGAATATCTCATATGTAGGCGAGAAATCCAGTCGAGGTTGAGAAGGATATGGAGTGGTCGTGGCTACCAACCTGTCAGCTGTGGCTGGTGTCGATGACATCTGTTCCCTTCGAACTTGAGTCAAAGCATAGTCAAGTTCGCCCTAAAGTGTGTAAATATTGTGAGCGCCGTGTCAAATAGGTAAAATAATGTGACTAACGACGGCATTCAAACTTCTGCGTCGTTGTAGCCAATCAATATCTCGCAAACGATCGGAAGTACCTCCAGCGAATGGCACGGCTAGCCAACTGCCACTGGCCTTGTTCATCCGTGAAGGCCGGTTAACGACCTCAAATCCACGCTTTGGACTGGGTGAGCGCGCAGATTCACTGTCACTGGACGGTCTCTCTTCCTGACTTCGGTACATCATGCTTGATGGTCCCCAAGAGTTCGTTCGATGACGAGGTGAGGAAGGAGACGATGGTGCACGGTGCAAACTATGTGGCGCACTCCTTGATGAAGGCCATTCATAGGTTTCCTCGGCTACGGGTGATGCGACCTGTGCGGGGTCAGATTTTTCGCTTTCAGAATCTTGAAGTGAAGCACGAGGAGGGCTGGTGCAAGCATTGAGAAGAAGTAAAGTAGGGACTACTACGTAGAGCAATAAGAAAAAGATAAGACTGGAGATTCCATGCCCCGTCTGTAGATGCCCCATTGTGGCGGAAGAACTTGAAATCGAGATCGACGTAAAGGAGGTTACTAAACCTGTGATTCCCGAACCGTACGCGACGAGTGCAAGTACTCCGGACCCATAGACATTCCGCACGTTCGGTATTTTACTTTTATACAGAGGCGAAGCCATACGGAACAAGAGGAATGACGCTTGAAAGATGACGAGAGACACCGGCGCCAGTACTTTGTGAACGACAGATGTGCTGAACGGAAGCACAATAAGCGGTGGCGTAGGTATTCCGGACGATATAGCGGTTGGATGGGAAGTTGTGGAAGAATAAGAAGGTGTTATTGCTGAAGCGCATTGTGTCATAAATTTCACGCGAACACCGGCTCCATTTGCATTGATACCAGTTTGGAGGTGGCCATTTCCAAATCCGGGCCAGGTAGGCTGAGATGAAGTAGTTATCCCATTGTAAGCACGCAGGAGCCAAACGTCAGATAAGGTGTTTCCAGAGGAGTCTTGGCCACCGAAAATCTTGGAGAAAAAGCACACGTTCAGCACACGTCGCCGGTATCATAAAGCTACGCACTATTGTATCCGATGATGAATTTCTAGACCTTCCGACGAGTGCCATAGGATATGAAAAGGCAGCAGCACCCTCACGTGGCGTGGGAAACATGGGTTTCTCAGAGACGCCACTGCCTGGATCGCCAGAAGGAATAACTCTGCTCCAAGTCCCAGTCTGAGTGTCAAGGATGGCCTGTTGTATAAGATGTAGACTTGGTTTGAGCTTCGAAGAAAGATGAACTTACGACCTCTCCATTTTCCAAACCATTGTCGTCCTTCCACCTCGTTTTGTCCAGTAGCCCCAGAAGGAGGTAGACCTGAGAAGAGAAGGTCGACGTAAATCTATTGACATTTCGAACAAGTACAGGGCTTTTCCGTGGTGCAGGGCAGACAGCAGGAGAAGCCTCAGACAGGCGTTGGGTATCAATGAGGTAAGAATCTTGGTCCGCACAAAGACCAATCGGCATATGAGAATCACAGCCACCAGTAAGTATTACTTGGTGATTAACCACTGTCCCAGTTTGATTTGTCTTGGATGGTAAATGACCTATTGATAGATGGTCCCAGCTTCCTTCCGAATCGTTAGGGAGATTGGAGGATAACGTTCCGGAGATGTTCAAACGCCACACGTCAGAGAAAGAGTTTGACTGTAAACCGTTGTAACCACCAATAAGGTAGAATGTGTTGTTAGGGCCAGGCACGACAGGATCTTGAACAGGAGCGGTGGTTATGTCAATCCCACCAGATGCGCCCCATCGAGGCAATGGGCCGCCTGGGGCTACATTCACCTCAGACCAGAATTGATTGTTGAAATCATACTCCTGCAATCGACGATGAGGGCCGAATGGTGACTGGGATCATAGATGACATACCCAAACATCGGTGAGGCCTGTGCCATCGAATCCCTTGCCGCCAATAACAACAAAGCCTTGTCGGCTACAGGGGACATTCCGTGAGACTCTAGGGGTCAAGACAAAACAAAGAACACAAACTTGCTAGGAGCAAAATCTCCACCAGCGACAACGGCCGTTCTTGCAGGGGGAGTGCGCAGCAAGTTCGAAGGTGGGGTTGGGACGGACCATGTCAACGTATCGAGGTTCAACCTACGGATAGACTGAGTACCCAAATGCGTATAAAGCATGGATGAAATGCACAAAAAAGTTTGAGACTGAACCAGGCCGCTTGCAGACTCCCCCCCAAAGATTATCACGGACCGACTGACAATGCAACAGTCAATATGAAATTTGAATGTCTGCCACGATAAACGGACCTGGTCTCGTCGTAGCCAATGGCTGCATTTTTCAAAGGAGGTGGACTGGAGGAACCACGAAGTAAACCCGACAGATTGATCCATTGGAGTGGTGGAACAGCAGTGTCTGTGGAGATTGTTTGTGAGTTCACGAGGAGAGTGAAAAAGAGTGTCCAAATCGTCAAGTAAAAGAATGAGAACGACGACCTGGCCATTCGCGTCGTTGAGGGCGGGCCCGCCTGCCACGGGCTACGTGGATGAGGGAAGAAGGGATAAGTTCCCAGTACGGCGTGTAAATACCATTTCGCTCTTGCGATTAACCCATTACTGCCGAGTACGGAACAGTGGCAGGGTCGGAAGTTGCCTCACACTTCAGTGATACCACATGGTGACATGGCTCAGACTTTGGTTGGGCAGCATTCGACAGCGTCCAAGCAGCATTCTACGCTGCCAGTGGCTGTCTTATCCACGGAGGCTACTTGGCAAATATATTCCTGATACACTTTATAACTATAACCATGTCGCGGTCGTTCAAGCGCACCCTTACTGAGGAAGCACGCGACTCTCTCATTGCATCTAGTACCGCCCCACACAGGCAAGTTAATCTGTCGGCGATCTCTCAAAACCGTCAATGTTCACCTCCTCTGCAGCACACCAGACGACATTGCTACAAGACTCCAGTCCCTTGGATCGCGCGTAAGGAAGAGTAAGCCAACCCCCTTTTACATATTTTAATCTTATGGCACTATCACTCCTTACTTAACACACTGATCAGGTGTCGCGGAAGGCTATACCTCACCGCCTTCCTTCGTCAAGGCAAACTCCACTGGCAATATCTTCCGCTCATCAAGAGACACGCTTCGCGAGGTTAAAGCTGAAGGCACCTCTACTTTTCTGAACGCGCATCCAGTCCCACGAGTAAAACGAAGTCATGATGATGGATACGACTCTGATGGGGGACTCGATAACGAGGATGACATGACGATTACAACCAACCCCGACGTCGTTAATCGACCTATGAAACCTTTAAGAAAGCCAAAGAAAACAATGATAGAGACGCGTTCTTTGCCAAATGGTGTCCTTGCTTTTGGGGGAGACAATTCATTCGACGAAGTGGCCATAAATAGGGTAGAAGAGGAGGAAGACTGGAGCACAGGAGGAGACTTTGCCCTTCGAGGCGTTGACGGACAAAGTCAGGCTATGTCATTCGAGCCTATGAACCTGTCATAATAATCTGCGCTGGTAAGCAAGTCTCCACTATTTCGTCTGTAACTATTTCCCATTCAGTTTTAGAGCGGCCAATGTATTGTCAACATTATAGTACACCCTTTTTTTGTAAGTTGTTTCGGCTTAATATGGCTTATGTTTCATTAACGAATCTTAACTATGTCATCATTCAAGCAAGAAATTAAAAATGAGGGCAAGCGCGGTCGGCGGCCATCGCATATACACATTTTAAATGCATCTCAAAAAGGTTTTTGGCACGTGGGGGTACTGAATGGAGGAAGGGGTGTCCAACGTCGACCTGTTTCTGTTCTGGCATAACAACGAGATCAACAACTTTGTAACACTTACGCGATAGTGGGTGCGCAATTACACATCACATTTCCTCGAAAAAGACAAAATGATTGAATAATTCCAGCTTTTAATAGCAGGGAAAAAACTCTCAAGATGACAGAAGCTCCTTTTTAGAACAATCCCTTCCAACCTCGACCTGATTTACGAACTAACTAATTAATGGTATGCATAGGCAACAAATGGCCTGATGGGGGAAGTTTGGAGGGTGAATGTGCTTGATAATTCAAGCCTAAGGATCGAAGAGGATTCAATCTGGACTTTGCTGGTTACCAAAGAAATACAAAAGATAATCGAAGGTAGTGAAAAGGTATCAAAGCTCTAAAGCCACCACTTTCTTGCTTTTTGAATGGTTTTGCACAGGTGGTTTAAATACACGTGTGTGGAGTGATATGAAGTTCGACTGGCGGAGGATTTCCAGTCTCCTACATTTGATGCAAAGACACACCTATACACCCACAACCGCCCACACATATTTAAAGACAGCGCATAGCCATTGTTGCCTCTTCCTTTTCCATTGTCCGGACTTCAATACTGGGTGCGCACTCCTCCACGAGGCTCAGTCTTCGTACTTACACACTGAACTCGATACACTCGTCCATGGCAAATTACTCATTTACGGGGGTAGATGATTATCTTCTCCTATTGTTATTTGGCACTGACACTGTACTTGAGGTACTGGAGATTATCTTTTTGTAGACACGCTGCTTTGGAATTCTCTGGCGCCACCCTGTCATGTCGGTCAGCTCTATTGGCAGCGATGGTGTTATGTAGGCGGTCGCCTCCACAAAAGACTCTATTTAGAATAACGAGCACCCAGTACTGTGTTTGTGCATTGAATGAGTCCACCAGTGGGTCATTCTGTTTTTAAGTCAGGTTTTGTTCCCTCGTGATGGATAAGTACTGATCGATTCACGCCATCATCTGCCATGGAAGTTCCACCACTACGGATTCGATCCCAAACATCACTAACGTTTCTCAGCCGTTGGTCTTCAGAACACCAACCACTCTCTTCGCCTGGGCACATCTCCAGTCTGCATCTCTGATGGGAACCGACTCGTTTTTCATTCTTTATAGTGATCTATGCGCTGTCCGCTCATCACCGAAAGTTTTATTGGGCAGTGAGGCGCGAAATCTTCAGGGAAACTGCGAGATATATCTTGCGATGCTCCCGCATGACCATTGACAAGGAGGTTGCCTCTCACATATCAGCCCAAGTACAGATTCCATCATGAGCTCTGATTAGTTGGTACACTCACTCCGGAGGATGGTCAAACTAAGTATGCCTGTGCGTCGATGGACAAGCGCGGCATTTGCAACTATACTCCGAAAAAATAACCGGTCAAACGACATATTACGGCAACCCATTTAAAAATAAAGTGCGTCCAGCTTTGTAGTAGGGCCTGGTACTCATGTTTGTGGGTGATTATTAATTAATTAAAAATAACCCAAAAAGGAAAGAGAAAAAAGGGGAAAAGAGGAAGATCTAGATAAGATATTGATAAGATATTGGCAAGGTATTAATCTATACTTCCAGCAATACTCTTTCTGCTTTTCAGTACTGAATAGTGGAGGAGCTGAATGGTAAAGTTGAGTATATGATATATTTTCATTTTAATTAAACTACAAATTCATATCCATTTATTTAAATTCCAGCCTTTTCCTTTTCTTTCATCTCACAATTCTGTCTTTCATAATGACTAGCCTGCCCATTGCATTGCCTATTGCCACAATCAGCACATGCATTTATACAAAAAAAATTCCCACCATGCCCTGGGCAACCTTCTAGGAAGCATTTTCAACATATCCTAGTTTTTTTTGTTTATTGTTAGATGAATTTTGC
>JABCKU010008422.1:0-14201 GCA_018221655.1 Myochromella boudieri
GCTGCCTGGTGGGACCTGGAGCACACGAAATCTTGGTTCTTAGCTAGCGGATACACTTTATACCAGTGCCAAATTGAGCCTGTCGACTTGGGACGCGTCTACAAGTATCCACCTAATGCTAAACGAACAGAGACTTCCTTTCCATATGGGCTTCAAGGAGACGCATCAACAATTGATCCACCTGAAGAACGGCCGCTTTTTCTAGATACAGGTGGTAAGGTACGTATCAATGGATGCATTGGAGTGGTCACCGATTTAGAGGCATTGCAGGGCACAGTTGGCTTTGCAACAGACGCTCAAGGTCGACACGTTGTCCTCAAAGTAATGAAAGACGGAAGCGACGAGTACCGAATAAACCGAGTTTTGTGGGAGCAAAGTTTACCGACCTCCATGGACGACTTCCAGAATGTGATCCCCGTTTTGGAGCTCCTTCAATGCGGGAATTACTGGTTTTCAGTGATGCCTAGGTTTCTATTTTGTCGCATTCATAAGTATTTGTACTAACTTCAACGATAGATGGGGCACCGCTCCCCATCGTCCTATTCCTACAACTATACGAGAAGTATTCAAGTATATCCACTGTCTGTTGAAGGTTAGCTCTGGTGGCATCATAATCGTGGAACAGGTGACTCAATTTGACCTAGGGATTAAATTTTCTTCATCAACGAGGAATCGCTCATGGAGTACACCCTAGTTTATAAAATCAGCTAACGAATACTCATCATTCCCGCTGCAGGATATCAAATCTGGCAATATACTAACTAATCATTTTGAGAGGTTTGAATTTGATTTTACCAGCACTACTCGCACATTTCTACGGAATGAAGGACGCTTGACATATGCGTTTTTTGACTTTGATCAATCAATAATTTTTCCGGAATCATACACACTCGCACAATGTCGTCTTTCGCACGAGAGATTCATTAGAACACTTCCATGGCAAACAACTTCCGAGATGTCGCAAGGGGAACCAGACTGTGATCCATTCGCTTTCGATGTTGCCACATTGGGTATAATGTTCTGTGATGAATTTCAGGTAAGTTGCCCACTACCCTCATCCAATTCCTGCCTACTCAAACTTGTATAAAAGCATCTTACCTCCCTGGCTCCGATGCTTGCTCCCTTATTTGATAAAATGACCACTCGAGACATTCTACAACGTTTCACTGCTCCAAGCGCCCTTCGTTTCTTTGAGGAAAAGGTCTCATCTCTGACAACTGAACGGGAACTCCGGGCTTTGACATTCAAACTCGATCGCGCCGAAGATCTTCCTTATTACTACTACGATAGGTGGAAACACCTTGACCAAAACTTTATTAAAGCTTGGGCATCATATCGAGAACCTCCGATCCCCCTCAGCCTACGCTGGTTACGAGTTGCCTGCAGGAAACCTTGGGTGTATTGCACTGTTGCAATCTTCCGAAGGGTTATTAGATCTTTTGTTAGATTTATGAGTAAACCCTAACAATTTAATGGTACGTGCGCTGCTAGACAACCAGTGGTGAGCACTTCTTTGATCACTCACCTCTTCGTCTGGAACCAGGTTCTCTCTCGGGTGATTGTGTATCCGTTTTTCAGATTTCCTTGCCAAGGTCACTGTCACAATGAGGAAAAGCGCACATCAACGGCCAATGTACTTGTGCCTCGCAACTTAGTAGTAGTACAAATTTTGCGCTATTACGATCAGTAGTTCGACACGATAACTTCTTAGAGAATGAAAATAGTGTCATGGAAGCTCTCACATTACGAAGTAAAACGTGCATACTCCAAATCGTAGATTTAGTTCATGGGGATACTACAGAAAGTTGCACCCGACAAACCGCTTTACTCCCGTCCACTCTACCACGGCAACAATATTAAGATTCGAGAATATCGACTTTGTAGCAGTGTTCAAATGAAACAAGATGTCACCACTGGTGGCCCTAGTGGCGAAGAGACGACAAGAGAGCTTTACATCAGCGTAGATGAAATAAATGGGCCCACAACCACACATCCACATCTGGGTGAAAGTTGTTAAAGCATGAATCACTGAATCTAGGGTGATCCTAAGCTCGAAAAACATCAAGTTCGGGGCCCAAGCCTAGGGTGGCCACAAATCGTAAGAAAGAATCACCTCAGGTGGGTTGTGGTGTGTCCGGTTTGGCAGCTGTTAATCTAATTGGAACAAATGAGGAGAAAATGATGGGTGGGACAGAAGGCGCCCACACGACGAAGATCTTGATGTGACCACTCACGGTGTACAGTGGGTGTGAGAGAAATACATGAGTCAAATGTACAAAAGAAGAACGAAACAAATGGAGGTTATTAGACGATTACAGACCATCGGATAGATAGTAGGTATCGCGTTCATTGGTTGCTGATAGTGTGGGGCAAACCTGAACTGAATTAAAATCCAGTCAGTGCAGCTAGTACTGTCGTAACTTGGGAGGGTTGAAGCTAACTAGTATGGCATATTCCGCCACACAACGTCAGGTGACTCCGACGTCGTTCATAATACAAAGGTACTTGTACTAACACGGCAAGGGAGGGCTTGTAATCATACATCAGAACGAATCAATAGCTGCAGGATCCCAGATAGTGAGCCACGCCGCGATGTTGCGTTAGGAGCATACATATCATAGTGCGCGTGATAAAGTAGAAGTGCCACAGCCTGGGCGATAGCCTTCGATTCCGTGCGCCCAATGAGGCCATGCAATTATGCCTATCTTGTAAATATATTCTCGCGCTACAAATTGGGAGCTTCGATCATGCATGGTTATCGGACCGGGTGAAGTCGAATCGAGCTTCTTTGTTGTGTATGCCACATTTATGCCACAAACGACTCCACGGCTAGTATGACAAACGCAGATGGCGGAGATTAATTTCAGCCTTCAATTGTGGAGTTGGTTATCGGAGAGCGGAAGGACTCCTTTTGCACCCTAACGTCCATCGGGAATGTAGTGCATGGCCAACTTGTGTGATGTTATGGATTTGCGACTGGACATAGAGAATAGCGTGGGGGGGTATATGTATGGGTAACGAAGGATACATTCAAGTTTCATTTCATGGTAAGAAAATAATCACATGATGTCACAGCATCTCCGGTCACGGATTTACGAAGTTCGTCGCTTTCCACCTGTTCACCTCGGCAAAGCGTAATGGACGTTGAAAATACCTCTGCTCGGGTTAGGTTCTGTATAATCTCTGGACAAGTTAGGTGGCCAACGACCTACCCATCATCGCTTTAGAGTGGGACAAATATTCATTATTACTTGCGATTGGTACGTGACATCACACGACCAATAGGTCACGAAACCTACAGAATTGATGCCGACTCGGAGTTTTTGACAAGTTCAACACTCTGCCTATCGCAAAGCAGCCAAAACTCCACCTTGGCTTCACCATTGCTACCCTCCGCCTCTTAATACAGTACTTGCCGACACGTCACTCCAAGCAAGCGGCGCCTAACCCAGCCCCGTCATTAGTATAGATCGTGGCATTACCTTCACTTTTCAAAAATGACTGAGCTTAAAAAGGTGTAACATAACTGGCTATGCTTCGTTGGGCTGATCTCATTAGAGACTCCTTAGGTACAACACGACTTGGAGCTAGTTATGGAACTACCAGAACCAGAAGCAATTGACTTCGGCGCGATATGGGAGAACAGTACGCGTCGGGCTGCCTGGTGGGACTTGGAGCATACAAAGTCCTGGTTCCTAGCCAATGGTTATACTTTATATCACTGGCATTATAGTTCTAGTGACTCGGGACGCGCCTGGATGTATCCGCCTAACGCTCAACGAACCGAAACTTCTTTTCCGTATGCGCTCCAAGGAGACCCATCAACGACCGACTCACCGGAAGGCTGGCCGCTTTTCCTGGGTAGTACAGGTGGCAGGGTATGTGTCAATTGATATATGAGAATGGCTACCGGTTAAGAAGGTATTACAGGGCACAGTTGCCTTTGCAACAGATTCCCAAGGCCGGCATGTTGTCCTCAAAGTAATGAAAGACGGAAGCGACGAGTACAAAATAAACCGACTTATGTGGGAGCAGGGTTTACCGACCTCTATGGATGATTTCCAGAATGTGCTCCCCGTTTTGGAACTCCTCCAATGCGGGAAATACTGGTTTTCGGTGATGCCGAGGTTTGTCTCTTGTCACATTCGCAAAGTATTTGAGATAATATCTACGACAGATGGGGCACTGGCCCTGACCACCCTCGTCACAGGACTATACGAGAAGTATTCAAGTACATTCACTGTCTTTTGAAGGTCAGCCCTGGTGGTATTTTGGTTATCGCACAACGGACTCAAATCGTTTTAGGGGTTAAATTTTCTCCATCAACACAGAATTGCGCATGGGGTACGCCATAGTTTGTAAAATCAACTCACGAACGCTTACCATTCCTGCTGCAGGATATCAAGAGTGACAATATACTAATCAATCATTTTGAGAGAGATCACTCTGATATATCCAGCGACACTCGCAAATTCCTGCGGTCTGAAGGCAAATTGACATATGCGTTGTTTGACTTCGACGAATCAACAATCTTCTTAGATTCATACACACCCGAACAATGTCGTCTCCCATATGAAAGATTATTCAGAACACCTCCATGGCAAACACCGTCCGACGTATCTCAAGGAGAACCAGACTACGATCCATTTGCTTTCGATGTAGCTACATTAGGTATAATGTTCTGCGACGAATTTCAGGTAAGCCTCTCATCATACCTCAACGCATTCTTACCCACTTAACCTGGTATAAAAGCACCTTACCCATCTGGCCCCAATGCTTGCTCCCCTGTTTGACAAGATGACTACTCGAAACATACCACATCGTTTCACTGCTTCAAGCGCCCTTTGCTTTTTTGAGGAGAAGGTCTCCCCTCTGACAACTGAACTCGAACTTAAGGCCCCTACATATAAAATGAATCGCAAGGAAGATCTTCCTTATTACTACTACAATAGGTGGAAATATCTTGATCCAAACTTTGTTAGGACTTGGGCATTATTCCGAGAACCTCCTATTCCCCTTGGGCTACGCTGGCTGCGATTTGCCTGCAGGACACTCTGGGTATATCGTACTATTGCATTCTTCCGAAGAATCATTCGATCTTTTGTTAGATTCATATAGCCGTATAGGATAAGCCCTCGTGATATGTACTAGATAACTGGTGGTGATCTTTTCGACTCTCACTCACTTTGTCCAGACTCTTGCTCCCTCTGAAGAGACGTGATTCAAATTTAGGTACCATAAATTCTGTGTCAAGTATCACGACCAGTAATTCATACGACATCAGGCATTAGACCTTTAGGTGACTCGTTCAAGACTATCGTGACTGATCCTTTGGTCGCTCACATTCCCAACTTGGAATGCTTCTGTTACCTTAACGAGTTGCACAGCATCGTAAAATGATTGCTCTCTTGGTAATTTCGTTCGCTTCAACCCCTATTTCAATTTTCAAAGAAACATAATTGATTTGGGATCAGTGAAAGAGGAATTCCTGACTCGCCTTCGGGGTCATGTATTTGCTGGTGAGGCAAAGGATCGTTCCTTTCTTGATACGGGTGTTACTATTGTTGTAATTTCTGTCAGATAACACTTTCACAATGTCCCCACGCTATAGTTTGGCTGAGTTTTCTGCTATCCATCATCCTTTTTGTATGAACTTACATTGTAATGTCTGCCGGGCTCCAGCGTTGCTGATGTCTCGGGGTCACCGAGATTACTTTCGATCACAGCCATGGAGTAGGCATCGAATTTAGTTGCACCAGGGGCGATCTTGTACAGTGTTAGGTTAAGAGTCGAAGTAACTGTATACCCCGCATTCTCAGTGGTTAAGAATGTCTCTTTTGTGCCCTGCAGTAGTCAGGTCAGCTACAGGTAACGATCCGTATTCTGCATGGTATGCAAAACATAGGGCGAATCTACGCACCGTGTGAAGCATCGCTTTGGCATGCTTGATAGTCACCACATCATCAGCCACCAGTCGTAGATCCTTACGCATGGTAGTACCATCTGGATAAATGTCCAATTGTGGGTTTACAACTGAGACTTGCACGGTTACTCCTTGCTTGAGACGACATCGGTCGCCGACCTTTACTCAAATCGTCATTTCATATGTTAAGAGAGGATTATATGTGAACTAACTTCAAAGACCATAGATCTTGGGGGGGTCGTTGGGCGCGCCTGAGCCATGCTACGAGTGAATCAAGGTTTCACAGTGAGGAGGACTTTGTGATGCCAAACTCTTCCTTAGATGTCACTATTTTATTCAGTTTAGCCTAGACACATGATATTGACGTCGGAAGATTGCCGGCTCCAAGTTAGGGAAAGCATTGCTTCCTGGAAAATGAAAATAATCCCCGTCATTGAAGCTCTGGCATACGAAGTAAAATGTAGTACACACTATGAATCGTAGATTTAGTTCGTGGGGATACAGTAAGTTGCGCCCATCAACAACAAACCGTTTTACTCCCGTCCAACCCGCTACCGTGGCAATATTACTCAGGATTCGAAACCGTCAAGTTTGCATCAGACTCTGGAGCATACTCTTCTTCTTAAGCCAGAGCTGCGCGCAAGAATTTAGGGGACTTACTGATTCAAATAGAACTTCAGATCTCATCACTAGAAGTTCCAATGGCGAAAGGGTGACAGGAGAGTTTCATGTCGATATAGGTGAAATGAATGCCCACAACCACAGCGTACACATGTGGGTGGAAGAAAAAGTGAATCACCTGATACAGGGCGATCTTGGGCTCGGAAAACCTCTTTCCGCTACAAGTTTGAAGCCCAAGGTGGCCACAAATCGTAAGAGAAAGTCACCTCAGGCGGGCTGTAGTGTGCCCAGTTCATCAGCTGTTGATCCGATTAGAACAAAGGAGGAGAAAATGATAAATGGGACGGATAGGCACCCACACGAAGAAGATTTTGATGTGAGTGGTCCACTCATGGTGTACCGTGGGTGTGGGAGAAATACATGAGTCAAATGTACAAAAGAAGAACAAAACAAATGGAGGTTATGAGACGATTACAGACCATCAGATAGATAATAGGTGTCGCGTTCATTGGTTGCTGATAGTGAGGCAAACCTGAGCTGAATTAAAGTTGGATTTGTGTAGCCAGTACCATCGTAACTTGGGGAGAGTTGAAGTTAACTATGACATATTCCGCCACACAACGTCAGGTGACTCCGACATCGTTCATAATGTAAAGGTGCTACTAGCACGGCAAGGGGAGGGCTTGTAATCATACCTCAGTGCGAATCGATAGATTCAGGATCCCAGATAGTGAGCCACGCCGCGATGTTGCGTTAGGAGCATACATATCATAGTGCGCGTGATAAAGTAGAAGTGCCACAGCCTGGGCGATAGCCTTCGATTCCGTGCGCCCAATGAGGCCATGCAATTATGCCTATCTTGTAAATATATTCTCGCGCTACAAATTGGGAGCTTCGATCATGCATGGTTATCGGACCCGGTGAAGTCGAATCGAGCTTTTCTGTCGTGTATGCCACATTTATGCCACAAGTGATTCCACGGCTAGTATGACAAACGCAGATGGCGGAGATCAATTTCAACCTCCAATTGTGGAGTTATTTAGAGAGCGGAAGGACTCCTTTTGCACTCTAACCTCCATCAGGAGTGTAGTGCATGGCCAACTTTGGTGTGATGTTCATCATGTTATGCTAGGGCATATGGGCTTTGACTCTTGAGAAGCTTTGAGAACATTTGCCACTGGGCCTAGTACTGCCTAGTAATAGCCGATCAAGCCACTGGACCGTACAGTCGGTTGCATGTCATTTTGCCGGCATGAACGATTCAAAAAGCAAAATAATCGCGTGATGCCAGGCACTCATGCGGAGTTGGGCTGCGAATTTCGTCCCTGTTCACTGTGGCAAAGGGCAACCGATGTTGTAAATACCTCTGAATGGGATGTTTTGGATGGTCTTTGGACAAGTTGGGTGGCCAACAAGCTGCCCATCACCGTTGCATCACCGCTGTAGACTTTAGAATATAGCTGGTGGAAGTTCGATTATTACCCGGTACCGTGACAAACAGGTCACCGTGACGGAACTGCATTTTTACAGCAACTTTGACTCTGTGGTGAGTTCTCGACAAGTTCGATAATCAATACTCTCCCGCAAGCAGCCAAAACCCCACCTTGACTTCACCGTTGCTACCTTCAGCCTCTGAATAAAGTGCTCAACGCCGCCACGTACTTCCAAGTAAAGCAGCGCCTAATCCAGCTCTGTCACTATTACAGATCTGTGGCATCACCTGCGGGTTTCAACAATGACTGAGCTCGAAAAGGTGTAATACACCAGGCTATGCTTTTTATCTTAATTTTACTAAATATTTACCAGGTACAACACGACTTGGAATCAGTTATGGATATACCTGAACCAATCTTCGACGCGATGTGGGAGAACGCAATATGGGAAATCGATACGCGTCGGGCTGCCTGGTGGGACCTGGAGCACACGAAATCTTGGTTCTTAGCTAGCGGATACACTTTATACCGGCGCCAAATTGATCCTGTCGACTTGGGACGCGTCTACATGTATCCACCTAATGCTAAACGAACAGAGACTTCCTTTCCATATGGGCTTCAAGGAGACGCATCAACAATCGATTCACCTGAAGAACGGCCGCTTTTCCTAGATACAGGTGGCTCGGTACGTATCAATGGATTCATTGGAGTGGTCACTGGTTTAGAGGCATTGCAGGGCACAGTTGGCTTTGCAACAGACTCTCAAGGTCGACACGTTGTCCTCAAAGTAATGAAAGACGGAAGCGACGAGTACCGAATAAACCGACTTCTGTGGGAGCAGATTTTACCGACCTCCATGGACGACTTCCAGAATGTGATCCCCGTTTTGGAGCTCCTTCAATGCGGGAATTACTGGTTTTCAGTGATGCCTAGGTTTTTATTTTGTCGCATTCATAAGTGTTTGTACTAACGTCAACGATAGATGGGGCACTGCTCCCGATTGTCCTATTCCTACAACTATACGAGAAGTATTCAAGTATATCCACTGTCTGTTGAAGGTTAGCCCCGGTGGCATCATAATTGTGGCACAAGTGACTCAAGTTGACCTAGGGATTAAATTTTCTTCATCAACGAGGAATCGCTCATGGAGTACACCCTAGTTTATAAAATCAGCTAACGAATACTCATCATTCCCGCTGCAGGATATCAAATCTGGCAATATACTAACTAATCATTTTGAGAGGTTTGAATTTGATTTTACCAGCACTACTCGCACATTTCTACGGAATGAAGGACGCTTGACATATGCGTTTTTTGACTTTGATCAATCAATAATTTTTCCGGAATCATACACACTCGCACAATGTCGTCTTTCGCACGAGAGATTCATTAGAACACTTCCATGGCAAACAACTTCCGAGATGTCGCAAGGGGAACCAGACTGTGATCCATTCGCTTTCGATGTTGCCACATTGGGTATAATGTTCTGTGATGAATTTCAGGTAAGCCACCATATCTATCCTCTTCTCATTTCCATCTATTCACTCACTCTGGTATAAAAGCATCTTACTCACCTGGCCCCGATGCTTGCTCCTCTGTTTGACAAGATGATCACTCGAGACATACCACATCGTTTTACTGCTCCGAACGCGCTTCGCTTCTTCGAGGAGAAGGTCGCACCTCAGACAACCGAACCTGAACTCAGGGCCCTAACATTCGAACTGAATCGCGACGAAGACCTTCCTTATTATTACTACGATAGGTGGAAATATCTTGACCCAAATTTTGTCAAGACTTGGACATCGTTTCGAGAACCCCCGATTCCACTCTGGCTTCGCTGGTTGCGATTTGTCTGCAGGAAACCACGGGTGTATTGTACCATTGCCAACTTTCGAAGAATCATTCGATCCTTTGTTCGATTCATACCAAGTTCTAGTGATGCGTACTAGATAACCATCAGCTGCCACCTCTGTGTTGGGTTATCTCTTCCTTGTCCAGAATCCTGTTCTCTCCAGAGAGGGACACATGCTGATGTGGGTCCAAGTGACTCTGTACATATGTTACTCTACTTTTAAAATATATTGCTGTTGCATTGAGCATGAGATGGTCCCTTACATTGATCGACACAGCCACTGAGTCTTCTGGGTCAAATCAGTTGATCCAAGTTCGGATTTCAACGTTTCAACGGTTATCACTTATTTTTGGAGCTTTGTACCACCCGCACTCCTTTAAGAATGGCTGAACTCGAAAAGGTGCTACTCACATGAGCTACACACTGCTAAGCTAATCCCTCTCAACTGCCCAGGTACAACACGACTTGGAAACAGTCATGAAGCTACCAGAACCCGATTGGGAAGATGACGACGCACTCCAAGAATTCCTTGCACGTCGAATGGGCTGGTGGGACCTGGAGCATACGAAGGCCTGGTTTTTGGCCAGAGGATATACTCTATACCACTGGCATCACATTTACAGCAGCCCAACACCCAGCCAAATGTATCCACCAAATGCTAAACGAACCGAGACCTCTTTTCCATATGCACTTCAAGGAGACACAACAGAAGTAGATGCACCTGGACGGCCGCTATTTCTGGGTGCTACAGGTGGCAGGGTACGTGTCAATTGATACTGGGGAATGGTCAATGGTTAAAGAGGTATTATAGGGCACAGTTGTTTTTGCAACAGATCCTCAAGGTCAGCACGTCGTCCTCAAAGTAATGAAAGACGGGAGCGACGAGTACCGGATAAACCGGCTCCTTTGGGAACAAGGCGTACCAACGTCAATCGATGAATTCCAAAACGTAATTCCAGTTTTGGAACTACTTCAATGCGGGAATTACTGGTTCTCAGTGATGCCTAGGTTTGTGTTCTTACACCGTCACACTTGTTTACACTGACTGCCACTACAGATGGGGCACTGCTCCCGACCGTCCTGTTCCTAGAACCATGCGAGAAGTCTTCAAGTTTATCCACTGTCTGTTGAAGGTAGGCTCGCTATTGTGATTGTGGTATAAGTGACTCAAATCGATCTAGGGGTTGAATTTCTTGCATCAACACAAAATTGTTCATGCGGTATGCTCTTGTACTTGGTAATCAGTGAGCTAAAACTTGACTAATGATCTCGACGTAGGATATCGCAACTGGCAATATCCTAGTCAATCACTTTGACAGATGTAATAATGATTTCTTCAGTTACAGACGCGAATCTCTGCGGTCTGAAGGCCAATTGACCTACGCACTCTTTGATTTTGACCAATCAACCATTTTCCCGGATTCATTTACACTCGAACAATGCCGCCTCCCATTTCAGAAATCATTTAATACCTTCCGATGGCAGATACCATCTGACACATCTCATGGAGAACCAGACTACGACCCATTTGCTTTCGATGTTGGGATGTTGGGAGTAACATTTTGTGACTCATTTCAGGTAAGTTGCATGGTCCTGTCTTACTTCTCCACTTAACCTTGGTACAAAAGAGTTTTACCTCATTTGCTCCAATGCTTGCTCCTCTGTTTGACAAGATGACTACCCGAGACATACCACAACGATTTACTGCTCTGAGCGCTCTTCGCTTCTTCGAGGAACAGGTCTCACCTCTGACAACTGAACTCGAACTTGAAGCCCTAACATTCTCACTGAATGGGCAAGATACATACTATGACGAGTACGATAGATGGAAACATCTTGACCCAAGCTTTATCAAGACATGGGTAGCGTTTCGAGAGCCTCCGATTCCTCTCCGCCTCCGCATCTTGCGATTGGCTTGTAGAAGATTATGGGTGTATCGTACCATAGCATTCTTCCGACGATTTTTTCGATCTTTAAGTAAATGGATATAAACCCGTTTGTTGACGCAGAGACAATAGTGAGTCCGCTCCTAAAAACTAATATATATGATACGTGTACTTACATACTCAGTCTACCTCGTGTATAGCCTGTGTCGAAAACCTGAACCTTTCTTGGCCCCGAATCCCACACCGAAGGAAGCAGCGTTAAACTTGATACAACGACTATCGCAGCACTCATCCCCGGGCCACTCGATGTACCTTTTTTTTAGCATAGCTGTCGCATTTGCAGAACAGAGATTTGTTCATGGCCCTGTACATGTACAAAGTATGTATAAGGTGTCACCATTAATTAATAGTCCTTCAGGGAACCCGCTCAAGACTATTGTGACTGATCAGTTGGTTGCTGACATTTCCAACTTCGAAATCTTCTGTCACCCACACAACTTCCTCAGCGTCGTAAAATGATTGCGATAATGGTAATTTGGTGGCCGTCACTCCCTAATACAAAATAATCGAACATGAACAGAGCTGGTGAGTTGTATGACTTACCTTTGGTGTTAAGTGATTACTAGTTAAAAAGAGAATCGTGCCCTTGTAAATTTTGCCCTTCCCATTGTGATACTCCCTGGTCTCAAGAACTTTGACAATTGTTCCGGCCTATAGATAAGCCAAAAATTTCAGCCGTTCGTTACCATTCATATATAGACTTACCATGTAATGGTATTCACTTATTTTTAATGTTTTTACATCGCCTAGATTGGTGTGAATAACAGCCCTGGATGCCACGTCGAAGGATCTATTAGGAACAGTCTTGTATAGAGAAACTTTAAGGGTCGCCGTAATTCGATACCCCGCAGTATCAGTATTTAACAGTGGTTGGCTTGTGCCCTGTAGTATTTCGAATGGTAGACAATAATCAGTCATGTATACGTATGTAGGTGTGCGGTACACAGAGTGAAGCACACACCGTATGGACCAAAGGTTGACCAATCTCCTTGACGGTCACCTCAGCGCCACCTCTGAGCCACATTGACTTCAGGCTGCTATTAGTCTTATCGTTTGGGTAGGTCGCCTGCTTGCGGCCGATGATGGATACCTGTAGGGTAACCCCAGGTTTGAGGCGACATCTGTCACCGACCTTCCGTAAACCGTCACCTCACATATCAAGCGGGGGTTGTAGATAGACTAACTTTGAAGAGTGTACTTGGGGGAGTCGTTGGGCGTGCCTGGGCCATGTTACAAGCAAATCAATGTATCGAGGAAGAATTGGCTTGAACGCTGAGCCCTTCCTTGCATGTCGCCATTTTATCCAGTCCAACCTAGCTTAGACACATGATACCAACGTCGGAAGATTTCCGGCTCCAAGTTAGGGAACGCACTGGGAACGATAGCTTCTTGGGAAATGAAAATATTCTCTGTCATAGAAGTTCTGACAAACCAAGTAAAACGTACACACCCCAAATCGTAGATTTAGTTCCTGGGGATACAGAAAGTCGCTCCACCAACAAACCGCTTTACTCCCATCTACCACCCTACCACGGCGAAATTAAGATTCGGGGGTATCAACTTCGTTTCAGACTCTGAAGCATGTGCGCCCTTTTAGGTCAAAACTGTACGCAGGAATCTGGTGCATTTACTATTCGAGGGAAACAAGATATCGCCACTTGATATTCTGGTGCCGAAGGGATGACAGGGGAGCTTTACATCAATGTAGACGAAATAAATGGACCCAGAACCACACATCTGGGTGAAAGTTGTTAAAATGAGTGCATCGGGGCGATCCTCAAAGACCCCCCTTCTACCCCGGAGTCCAAGGCGGCTACTGACTGCAAGAAAGAGTCACCCCGGGTGGGCTGTGGTGTGTCAGTTCGGCAGCTGTTGATCAAATTGGAACAAAGAAGGAGAAAATGATGAAAGGGGCAGATAGGCACCTGCGCGGCGAAGATCTTGATGTGACTGCTCACGGCGCATCGTGGGTGTGGGAGAAAGCATGAGTCAAAGGTTCAAAAGAAGAACAAAACAAATGGGGTCATTAGAAGATTACAGGCCATCGGACGGGTAATGCATGGCGCGTTCATTGGGTGCTGACAGTGTGAGGCAAATTTGAATTGAATTAAAGCCCAGTTTGTGTAGTTAGTACCTTTGTAACTCGGGAGGGTTAAAGCTACCTATGGTATATCCCGCCACACAACGTCAGGTGACTTCGACATCCGTCATAACGCAAACTTTGGTATGCTGCGGGCACCAGTATGGCAAGGGGAGGGCTTGCAATCTCATCTCAGCACGTATCCATAGATTCAAGATTCCACATGAGGCCATGCCCGGCGGTGTGTTAGGAGTGTGCATATCATAGTACATCAGTAGAAGGGAAATTTAGTTTCCAGAGGTTTCTCAACCAAGGAAACCGCCGGAAACAGGCGAAAACCGCAGAA
>JABCKU010008423.1:1820-14083 GCA_018221655.1 Myochromella boudieri
ATTTTGAGATGGACAGACCTTCAAATCCTGAACAAGATAGTAGAAGACGCGGAGGCCTTCCGGGTCCTCGCTGTCCTGGATATCGACCAATGAGCCGATCTTTGCGGTCTGAAGATCACGTAGGACAGTTTCAGCGCCAAAAGTTTTCAAAGTCATGATTACTTACCTCAAAGGCGATGTGGTCGTTCCCAACGCGAATCTCCAACTCCTGCTTGCCCACGATATTCTTTTTCGGCCAATTTGTGTCGTCTTCTCTGCCAAGCACGAAACATCAGAGAAAGTGTCAACATCCATATTCTTTGAAGACATACTTTGTGATTTCGCTGGACTCCACTATCCGCTTGAGCTCCTTAACGATGAGAGGGCCAACCCACACTATTCAATAGACCTTAGCTATGCAGATGTGAAAAGAGTGTGGGATTGCTCACTTTCTTTGCGGATCAGACTGTCGTTGCGGTAGTTGGAGTTGTTGGCATATCGTAAACGGCCATGTGAATATTCGAATTCTAAGAATTCATGGCCGTGCTTTCCCGAGTGTCCAGTGCTGCATGATTGAATCATGAAGTGGTGTGTACACCGCCACAAAGCTGAAAAACGTACTAGTATCTGTACAAGGGCTGCTTAGAGTCAACTATGAGGGATATTAAAGAGGGGCATACCTAAGGTAGAATGGGTCGTTCTCTGGGGTAGTCATGATCGCGGACAATGGCTAAGTTCGTCGTTCACTGTAGAATGATGTGGAAAAGTTGAAAACGAGAGACTCTCACCGCCACGTGACTAATTTTGCATTCATGGCGTTTGGCTTGGCGCCTAAGTCTTCAGTTCATTGTCCACAGGTGCGTTGCCAGACTCCTCACAGGTCATATAATTGCTCACTTACGGAATCGACACGTTCCTTTTCAGAGTTGTGGAATTGCCACCTCGAGAGTGGCAAAACTCACCAACGCTAAGGGGCCAGCCAGGCTGTCAGCGCTTCAACGGCAGAATTCGAGAATTCGTACATGCTCGTCGGAGGCCGACACCAACATCTAATCACCCATAATGCCGACGGCCCTTGCACAAGCTGACGCGCTCTACACTCAGCTACAACGCCGCCTCATCGAGAGCGGGGAATGGGACCGGTGACTCTTCTCTGTTCATTGTCCGATGGCTCCTCTTCTGAAATGTGCTCGTGTCCGTCTAGGATCAGGTCAAACCTCAGTACTAGGCTGAGTGAGAGTGGGTGGTGTGACGATTTGCGACACCGTAGCAAAGGTAGCCCATAGTATCATGCTTCAACCTATGCAGCTGATTATTACCGCCTTAAGAACGCTCCAGAACAATGGAGCCGCTCTCTTTCCAGACCCTACTTGACGAAAATGTTCCCCATGCACAGTGTAAGCTCTTCTCTTTCTCCCCCATTTTTCTCAAGAATCGACCGAGACTCGAAATCATTTTCCTGGCTTGTCCAGCCGCCCTTCCCCTGGCCGTCAAGCGCGATATTACGACGCAGATCCGCCGGTGGCTGGAGAAGCAAATCAGCTGAATGGCATACCCCGAAAATGGACAGACTCAATCTCACATGAACATCATATCCTAAATTATCCACGATTGTCTTGTATACAACATGTTATACCTGGAATACCACGCTGTTTGTAATGTCCCACTTCGCTGGCTGGTTTTTTTTTTGAAGACGATATGGCTGGCGTCCATTTTTTATAATAATGATTTTAACCATTTTTCTTTCTGTTGCAGTAAGTGCACGGAGACGTGCATGGTGAACGGGAACAAACAACTAGTCAGTTTAAGACAAGACCTCAAGACCTGAAGCTTTGAAGCCTGAAGTACCGAAGATAATGGATATTTAACACAATGACCCCCCTACAAGTACAAGTACAAAGCCAAGACAGAAAGATACTGATCAACGAAACATCAGAAATCGAACGCCTCACTCCTCCAACCCTCCCTCTTCTCCTCCTCCTCTTTCTTCGCCTCCACACTACTCTGGAAGCTCTCTACTTTTCTCTTCCCCTCCTTCACCAAGCCCTTCGCTTGCTCCTTGACCTTCGCCGCAGCCTGCCCCGCCTGCCTCTTCGCCCCAGCAACATCCACATCCCCATCCCTCTTCTGTACCTGTGCTTGAACGTCCACTCCCGTCACATCCTTCACAGCCTCTCCAACCCTCTTGCCCAGCGGCTCCGAAGCAGTCCCAAGTGGGCCTCTCTTCTCCCCGCTAAGGATCTGCGGCTCCGCACCCATGGCAAATTGCGCTCCTCCTTCCGCAGGCCCGCCTTCCTGCTCTACGACTACCCCCGTCCCAGTCGCACGCCATGCCACCCCCGTACCCCTACCTTCTCTCCTCAACCTCCCTACTTCGCTCCACACAGCTGCAAGAACGGCAGCACCTCCACCCATCGCACCTGTATCTTCAAACACCTCCCTCCTCCTGCCCACATCGTACGCAACACCGTCGGCCCACTCGATCGCAGCCCTCACTTGCCCCGCCAGCGTCTTCTCTAACGCCTCTCGAAGCCGCATGACGAATATGGGCTTGAACATTGCCAGGAGCACCCCGTGGTTACTCTCCTTGACCTCGAGCGTGACATCTTCACTGATGCCCACTCGTACGTGCTCGACGACGTGGTAGTGGCCTTTCGTATGGCGAGAGTCTGGGCTGGAGGTTGGGATCGTGGTTGGAATGAGGCGGACTTTGATGTCGAGGGAGACGCCCTGGGGGGGAAGGGTCAAAGCAAGACGCCCAGAGAACTCCGACGGTGCTAGGGTTGATGCGTGGAGGTCACGATACCAGAATGACACGTCGTTGAGGGCGAGCTGGACAGCGTCGACCTTGATGCGCGTCAGAGTGCCAACAGCTGTGTGTGACGGTGCCGTTGGTGAATCCGCTGTGGTGATGTCGACATCCGTGATGTTACGAATGTAAACGTGCGAGGGGAGGAGGTTGAGCGAGGATACGTCGAGGTTCTCCAGCACAAACTCAATCTCCGAATCCTTATATTCCGTCCTATTTATGAAATAGGTCAATGAAAGCACTGAGAGCGGAGGAAAGCATCCGTACCTCGGAATGGGCAAGTCTCCCAAGAAATTGACAGCCCTTGGCACATACACCCTGAACATATCCTGCCAGAACCACGTCGCTCTCTCCATCAAAGCCTCAAGACCCGTCTCTGCCTGGTCTCCAGCCTCCACGAGGCCCCTCTCTACATCTTGACCCAATTTGATATGAGCCTTCTTCAACCTCTGCAAATCGGGATCATTCACCAGCCCCTCCTGCATTTTCCCCAGTTCCACCTTCACCTCTTCAACTGCCTTACGCCATTTACCGTCTTCGTCGTCAAGAAGCCCTTTCCATCGCGTGCGCAGCTCCTTACGCTTAGCTTTGGACTCGTCCGACCGCGCATAGCCTTCTTCGGTAAGATTCTTTCGAGCTAGGTCGAAGAAGTCGTCGAACCATTTGCGGAGGTTACGGTCGCCAGCGATGGAGTCGAGGCATGTCCGGGATTTGGTGAGGAGTGGGTCGAGGGATGTGTTGGAAACACGCTCTAGAAGTGTTTGAAGATGATCGAGAGCTTTGGCGACGTGTTGCTCGGGGGTGGGATCATTAATGAAGGAGGAAAGCGAACCCGAATTGCTCGCGTCAAGGGTTTTGTGCATACGTTTCTGGAGGATAGTGATGATGGTGTTGACCGCATCACGATACTTGGGATCCGCTTGTGCACGATCGCATATCTATGGGATATTAGTAAGGAATTACTAAAAGGCACACGCTACACACACCTTCAAGTACGCGTCTTGAACCCGATTCGAAGTCTTCTCCGCGGTTTCCTTCATGGTATCTGAGACATTGCGAGTGGCATCGATAACCGTATCCCCAGCACCTTTCACAGCATCCATCCCGTGCTCCCACTTGACCTTTGCATCTCCAGACTCTTCCTCCACACGTTTCTTATCCCTCCCTGTGAGACTCGTCCTCTCGCCTTTCTGTACACCATGCTCTATATCGCGGAGAGATTCCTTTGCGGATCCAGCAGATGTCTCAATAAGCTCCGCAGCGTCGGCGAGGGATAGACGAGTGAATGAAGCAAAGTCACTGAGGAGATTACTTGATTCTGAAGAGATGGAAGTCCAGAGGATAGAGAGCAGGTTGCGAAGAGCAGAGCGGATGGCATTGATGTCAGCCGTGGCTTCATCTACGTTGACACCAGTCGTCTCAAGGTCACCCTGCGTCAAGTGATAGATGGCCTCCTGCAATATATTATCGCCTGGAGACACGTTAGGAACGCAAAAACATGTTATGAAAATAGAGGCACCACACCATTCTTGCTCATCCCAAGCTGCTTGTATGCATCCAAGACCTCCCTCACTCTCCTCGCCAACAACCTTCCCTGCGAGCTCAAGTCCCCTGAAGCCTTCGGTTCGACAGAAGCGATACCGACTTTATCTAGCCAGTCTATGAATTGATTCACTTGCTGTGTGGAGGGCACTTTGCCCGCGTCGAGTGCGCCAAGAACAGAAGTTGCTTTTTCCATGATAGATGAGGATAGAAATTTTGGGGCATCGAAGCTGGAAAGTACGAGGTCTTATAGTGTTTGACTTTAGCGTTGTCATTGATGACGCCATCGCAGACGACGAGCGTAGATGCGTCGCGTCGGGGAGCGCATCGACGTCAGACTCCCGTGTCTACGTCAGTTCTCCGACTCGATCAACTCGATCAACTCGATTCCGTTGTTTGTTGCTGCGTCCATGGTCTTCCGGATCCAACCCCGCTCAATTCAAGCAGACAACGGCCTGGCCAATCCTGGCTATCCCATTATGCGATCGTTTTATGGGTGCAGTTTGTGACTTGATTCTTAACTCTCGGAAAACGAGCAGGATTGGCCTCCCCGAGTCCAACTAGACTCTAGTGTTTCAACACCGTTCGATACGTCGGCACAGTCGTATCTACCACCATCTTTAATCAATGTGACTCGATAGTGGCTTATTCATTCCGTGACACTTCGATCTCAACTCACCTGATTCTTGAATTGGAGATGAAGGAAGATGTTACTAAAGCTGATATTCTGCAGCATCATTCATGCTCTTCATCTCTTGAATTACATTGCTGGCGGGCGTTGATCTCGCCGCATCACCTCTTCTGATCCTATTTCTGATGCTTCTCACAGTCGGTGGGTGCGTTTCTACCTATTATGGGCCTTGCATTACCGCCACGAACAGTATTACATTGCAAGTGGAAGGCGCTGGCGATGGATTGTTTGATGATCCAAAGCTGGTTTCAGGCACTATATCAGAGGCCTTTGTTCTTTCCCCTCTAGCCTTTCTTATAATGCGTATTGGGATGAGCTTTGCGTACAGTTCTAAGCATCATGTCCCAGGACTGCAACCTCAATCGTGATGGGTGCTTGTATGTTGCATAATATTCTAAGGCATTTACACGCTTACCTACTAATTACAGTACCCATGCTATGATTCGGGACGCTCCATACACCAAACTTCATCTACCACCTTTTATATACCCAGGATATAACCCGCTTTCGTGGACATTCTCAGGCAACGAACCTCCAGAAACTGAGTTGATTGCTGATTGCCCGGATTTCGACATTCACAGGACTCGTTCTTTTTCCTCAAATACCTTTTTCAAGAACATGTGCCTCTTCTCTTTCCCCCATACCAAGCCTACATCTCATGGGTATGTAAAGTGTTCTTGTGCAATAGGCAATAGATGCTTATACAACTGAAATAACTCTAGGATACACTTCTGTACATTCACACTGCGAGACCCGTACGTCCTTCTCTGGGTCGGCCACTAGTAGAAATGATGGGTGACCGATGACACTTCAGAGCCACAGATGCAATCCTCGATTCTGGCAAAGTACCCGTGCTTGCCAACAATCCGGGTTTTCCAGGCCTAGCAGTCCCCGATTCAGCACCTAATTATCATACCCCTGAGTAGGCATTCCGCTGCCATACACGACATGGTTGGATAACTAAGCCCTCATAACACAGGCCAGTATTACCTTTGCTTCCATTGACAACCACCACGAACGACAACCCATCCTTGACATCACACCCGACTCAGCCAACCACTGCTTATTCATCTGCATCTGTAGATAGGACTTCGCACAACAGCACGACCTCGGTGAATTTTGCGACGCGGAGGTCCTCGGCACAATCCCTGACCACTTTCAAGTTCTCATCAATCCCTAGTTCTTCATTCTCGACTCCCCCGGGAATCACAGACACTGGAACTTTGTCTAATCCTGGGAACACTGCAGTAAATTCAAGGGATCCAGCTTCACACAGCAGCACCAAAATGCCCGTCATTATTGCCAGTGTGTGTGTGGGCTTGGGATGCATTCTCATCACTGTTGCTGTCTTCCTCCTTCGATGCCGAAAACGCAGCGTGGACGCCAAAAAGAGGTATTTTGCACCACAACGGTTCGTCGAAATACAGCCGACTGAGCCTCCTCCCTCGTATCGATCAACCGAGCCATGTTTTGCCCCCATGATTAAATTTCGAGCAACAAATGGCAGTAGATTGACTAGACATAACCAAGACACCGCTACTCTCAGTGGCTGCGAGCCCCTAAGCCCAGTGTCAATAGCCTACGATGGCGCTCAATCTCCACCTGGATCGACTCCTTCCGATGATTCTCAATGGCCGCATGTAATGGAGGCAGCCTCACGGGAAGTTCTTGTCCAACACACTGACGCGTGTGGTGTTCCTGTGAGGGAGTTTCCGCCGCCGTACGGGACGCAGCTATCTGGACCGGCTGACTCGCCGTGAGCTTGTGAATTGTAGGAACGAAAAGTGTAGAAAACACGGGCGCGGCTGTTGTATACGTAGGTTATTTCGGGATCACGACTCACTCATTCACTTAAATTTTGTTGCCTACTAGGTAATGGAATATTAACCGTCACTCGCTCAAGTTATTGTCAAGTTCATGATCCGCTTAAGCTTATCTTTCGGACTATGTGGACCATGTGGACCACGATTCCCGGGTGTCCCTTGTACTAAGTGTTCTTTCTTGGCCATAGCTTGAACCACATAATGCAACACCTACTAAGCCTTCAATTTGTTAGCATCTAGTACGCGAACGAGCTACACTTGAGAAGGTCTGACGGTCGTTGGTAAGTAACGACAAGACGGCTGATGAACAGGGAATGGCATCACCACAATCAAGAATATGTCGATACCGTCAAACCCGTTATTCGCATCATGATTACTGTCGTGAAAGTTTTACGTCTTGAAATAAATCACTGTTGAGCTTCGTTTAACGCTCGTTATTTTTGTTGATCTTAGATTCGTTTCTTACACTCATTGGGTGAGGGCCTTTTCACCAGCTACGTGTACTATATTGTTACTGAAACGTGCCTCTAAGAGCACGGAAGCACAACAGACCGCCATATTCAAAAATGGCACCGGCGCTGGATATGTCTGATGATCTCGGCCAGTTATAAACACTACATCAGAGTTCTTTGTTTGTTCCCTTGGGCGTCCTTATAGTAACACAAACCAGAATGAGATTTGCGTGCAGCTTTTATCGTCATGACCCAGCACTGCAGCCCCAATCGTATTGGATGCTGGTATGTCGTATGTCATTCCTAGGTATTTTACATGAAGTTTACCCACTGTTGAAAGGACCCATGGCCACATTCTGATTCGGGAAGATCGTCCAAAGTTTCGACTCCACATGGCAAACGTTATATACCGAGGAAACAATACGATAACGTGGATTCAGATATCTGGCGAAAAAGTGGCAATGCAAGTTAAACTGGTTACTGAGTGTCCAGACTTCGACTTTCACGACATTCAAGTCCACGATTCAAGTTCCTCTACCTTTACTTTCTCCTTTTTCCCGAACGCCATACCTACCTCTCCAGGGTGTGTAGAGCGCAGTTATGCCATAGACGCTCATACGACCTAAATGAATCTAGGACACACGGCTGCACAATCACACTCCAAAACCCGTACGTTGTTTTTTTGAATCCTTCGATAGTAAGAATAACGGGTGACCAAACACGCTCCAGGAACACAAATTTAGTCCTTGTTTCTCGCAAAGTGCTTGTTGATCTCGACAATCCGAGTTACCCAGGCCCTGCGAGTCCCAACCCAACATCCAATCCTCATAATACTAATGGGTAGGTATTCCGTTACTGGTTGGCCTGCATTCATTGAACCCCTAAAACATAGGCCCAAGACCCCATTGACAACTGAGACGGTTAATGACAGCCACTCAGTATCACGCCAGACCCAGTCAACGCCTACTATTGCATCATCCGTATCTAGGAATCCAACTGCATACAGCAACACAACTTCGGGGGTGTCAGCACAATCCCTAACTATTGTTCCCAGTTCCACATTCTTGACTTCCGTGACATTTGTAACCGCTGGAACCTCACCAGGTCCTGTGAAAACTCCAGCGAATCCAGGGAACCTGGCTTCACACGCCACCACCAAAACGCCCATTATCATCGGTGTATGCGTGGGTGTTGGGTGTATTCTTATTATCGTCGTTGTCTTTCTATACTACCGACACCGAAAACTTCTCGGCGTGGACTCCAAGAACAGATACCTTATACCACAGCGCTTCATCGAAACACGCACAACTAAGCCTCCTTCGCATCCATCAATCAAACGATATCCTACCTCCAATTCTGGAGCAATAAATGGCAGTAGCTTACTTACAGGCGGCCTGGATACTGCTACTCCCAATGGCCCCGAACCCCCAAGTATATTTTCGCCGCCGTCAACACCCTCGTATGATCCACAATGGCCACATGGAATCGAAACAGCGCCACCTGAGCTTCAAGAAATTGTTATCCAGCACACTGATGCGCGTGGCGTCACTGTAAGAGAACTTCCTCCACCTTATGGGACGCAGCTATCTGCACCGGCAGACTCACACTGAGTTAGTGTCCTGTATTTGGCTCACGGGAAGGATTGGGGCAACTGCTCGTAGTAGATATACACAGGATGGCGGTATCCGAACTTCACTATCAAACCCTGATTTTGCCATCTCCAATGGCACCATTGCTCTGGCAGTCTGTCAGATCTCAGCACCTATATAGAGTATGTTGCGCACAAGAAGTTATTTGGCGATCGGAGTCAGCGGATGACAAAAATTATAAGGTAAACTTGGTGAAAATAGATATACGATTCCTCTCTTCCGATTCCCCGAAGTCAAGGCTAAGTCAAAGCCTCTGGCCGTCACTTGCCCCTCCCTACGTTGCAGTACCCGAAGATTTATCAGTCTACCTAATAGATGATGCTCTTTTCCTAAAGTATGCATCTCAAATCTGATACTCTGTTTTATAGGACTCCGTCCGAGCCGCCAACATTTATCCAGGACAGAATAAATGATGTGGTGCGGTACGTCCTATAACCTCCATCTCCACTGGGCTCATCATGATCTCCACACTTAGTACTAGACCCAACCCGGTTACAGTCGTCCGGGACTCGCCCCCTCACGGATTGTACAGGAAACATTAATGCAATGGAGAAAAGAGATATATTTTTCTTCATTCTTCTGGCTCTGTGGAGCCAAGACCGAGTCGACTCGTCTGATAGTCACTTGCACATGCTCCGATGTGAAGTACTCGAAGTTGTACCAATCCACCCATATCGTCCATCTATACCGAAGGGCTCAAGTCAGATAGGACCGAAGTTGAACAGTAAACAAAATATACCCATATCATAATTATCCTTTCCTCGTCCATGATTATCTCACTGAAATCGCATGGTATCCCTTCCATTGATTGGCATGGGATACTCACATACGGCAGCATGCTTTCATAGGAACGCGCGCTGTCAGCGGTACCAAAGACAATAAGACTACGTTCGTTCACCACGAAAGAAGTATTCTGGCCCGTCTTTGGTATACCCCCATGCTCTGTATCCTGTTCTTCTGATACGCGCTGCCGCTTACGGCGCCCTCCCACACACAATTTGAGGTGAAGAAAGCCATTTACTAATTTTACCAGGGGAGCAAACAGCTGCCAAGGTCGAAAGTAAACTCCTGTGTGATTCCGTTCGTTAAGCACCTTCGTCATCGGCTGGCTGGAATGGGGAATTGGCATATCTAGCTTCTTTACTGTAATTTGGTTAAAATCGAGAAGCCGCATCGCTATCTCCTCCCGCGAGTCAGGCTCGTCAGCCGACATGTGGCTGATGCTGAACATAAGGAATCGTTGACCAAAAATCGCGGTTTTCCAACTTTCTGCGCTTTCAGGGTACCGGAAATATCTTGTGACTAGCGGGGCCCAAGATTCCCATGGTAAGTATAACCTAGGTGGACCCGCACGGACGAGGTTCAAAAGTGCTTTGGATTGAATGAAAAAGGAATGTCGAGAACCGAAGTTAGCCATGAGTATTCTGTCTTCGGCAAGTGCATGGAACGGACGTGGAGAGTGAGGCGTGCTGGAGAAAGCAGCTGAGCTGACCTTCCAGGATAGGCCCCCGGTAAGGGGCAAATCAAGTATTAGGACTTTGCGCGGTTGCCGCCAATAATCATCTTCAAGGACCCATATCGCAAGCGCACTATCCCCATGAACGCTGTTAGGAAGGAGTATGTAATAGGGCGATAGAAAGATAGGGTCAAAATAGGATGTGCAGTGCAACCCGATCAAGCCCCGGTCTCGACAAGGCTACAAACGAACTTAATAAGCACACATTATCTAGTGTAAAATAGCGGACGGCAATAATACATACAACTTTCATTAAAGCCTTCTTCCAGTCGTATACATAGATGCTCGTGGTGCCCATTGAGAACACAAGGTGGTGACCAGAGATATTAATGTTGGCGCGATGGTCCTGCGGCCAGCCTCCCGAAAGTGTGTCAATGAACAGCACGGGTTTGTCTGCAAGTGGGTGCTGGGTTGCGGTTGAAAATTCCATTAACATCACTTCGATGTTGTGGTCGCCAGGTACGTTAGTATGTGGAGTACTATGAATGTAGATGTTGATTGATTGTCAGTGTGGCCAAAAGGACGTTCTGAGACGCACATAGTAACCAGCGCAATGAGGTCGTGTTCAATGATAGAGACACCAATCCCCATTACTACTTTGCCAACGTGGATACTCGACCACACTGGAATCTCGGTGGCCTTTGAGGGGAGTTTGCAGTAGTGCAATGTTGTCTTGTCCTCATCCGTGCAAAAGTAGATTCCGGAAGCAGTGTCGTGCCGTAGGGTGATGAGCCCTGGTTCAATAGGTATCGTGGTCTTGAAGTCAAATTGGAACTGAGCCCATCCCGCCTCCAGGTTATTGAGAAGGGCCCTGCGCTCGAGGGTGGCGTGGTTAGCATATGGGTTATCTCCGAGCCCTGCCGCTTTGGCCGCAAAGGGGTACTGGAGAACTTGGGAGGTGGTTGTAATGGTGTAAAGAATTGAGTGGGTCTTGTTCGCTGAGATAAGGTCGGGTAGAGACAAGAATGAAAGAATGCGAATTATTAATTCTGGTGAGAGGTCGAGAAAGCGAACCATGGTAAATGCGAAATCCTCAGACGAGTTGAAGTTTGCGGAGAAAGGTGAGGCATGCCCCGATGATCATTAGATATCCCACTGTTATAATACTATTTATATTCTGATTGACATCTATCAAACGTTTTCAATACTCGAAACTAGGCGTGGAAACCCAATGATGACATCCGTACCTTAGCTTTGAACAACTATGATCATTTGAAGTCCTCAAGAACTGTTTGCAACCCCACCACCAAGAATCTCAATTAGTATATCCAGGCAAATAGCCGCAAGTACTGGCATATGCAATCTTCCGAATTTTCGTAAGTAGTGTATCGCACTTTATTGGTGTTTCAGTCGAGAGTGTTGACGAATATGTCCACCAACCATGGTAACTAGGTCTCTATATTGAACCTATCGCCGTTAACTCTTCAACCTCCTCGACCTGCATCGAGATCCTGCAACACTCAAGAAAGTGCTTGATGAAACACTGTAGCGTAAACAAGAATACGAAGATAGCGTCAACAGACCTATCGTAAGGTTTCAGTCTATTTGTGAGAGAAAACAAGGAGTTAGGGATGTCGTACCTGGCGTAAGAAGTAGCGACGTCCCCTCAAAGACGGGGGTACGTGATATCACCCAGCCCACCATTTCGGCAGCTCATGGCTTTGTTGACAAGGATCTACCTGTGAGATGAAGGAAAGCCGGTCAAGCCAACCAAATCGACGAACGCGGGAAGAACGTACCCCGTTCCAAAGAAAGATAAACCTCAATTAAGATGCAGAGTCACACAGCCGATCACTTAGTTT
>JABCKU010008424.1:2114-14012 GCA_018221655.1 Myochromella boudieri
ATTCCTGTTACAGATAGGCACGAGCACGAGAGGTGCGTGGACAATGGTAGGGCCATGATCGATAGGATAGGCGCTAGGCAGCCATCTCTTCCTCGCTTCCTAGTACCAGCCAGGCCACACAACAGCGGCCATTCCTTTGCCGTACCCTACGCACAGCTTCTCGATACCTGTTTCAGTTCCACCGGCGGCAGTCGGATGCACATGGCCGCCAACAGCTGCAACTGCAGAGATGGAGGAGAGGAAATGGCAACCGTGGCAAGAGCTCCTACAATGATGAATCGACCACGACGCTCAAGGCTATTGAGTGTCCTCTGCATGCTAAGTACCATCAAAATCACAACCAAGGTTACGAGTACGGAGCCATGTGTGAAGGGGTGCGGGAAAGGCGGTGGTTGTCGCAGTGGAGGTCGATCGGAGGTCGAAAGTAGCCATTGCGTAGTTAGGCTTTATGAGTACGAAAACCGTTGTTCAGGAGTAAATATCAGGGTATAGAGATCACAAAACTCACCTCAAAGACATATATGGACCGATTCTAAACGGATGAAAGTCACCCATGCCCTCGTAATCTACTTCTAGTTCTTATAACAAAGAATCGCTGTTGAAGAGAACTACATTGGGAAGCATGAGTATATGTAGATCTGGTGAGATGTATCAGTAACAGCATGAGAAACTACAAATTAGAGGAGATACCCCGGGAGCACGGTAGCGTATTGTAAGCCGAATGAAAGGAATCCCGATAGTAATACTATTGCAACTGTGTCATTGAATCAACAAAGCCGGCCAAGGGGGCCCCAGCGAGCCATGATCCCAGAGACGACGCTATCTCGCAAGACGCGCATGATCTCAAGACGGCCTCCCTTGCTGCAAATCGTAACAGAGGGCGGTTGAGAATCACGGTGATCACGGATGTGGGTTGGGAGTATGGTTCCGGTTTGGGCGGACTCTACCATTTATGATTTGCTAGGTGCTTTGTCATCGTGCTCATGACTGCAAAGGCTCTGATTGCATTGACTTGCCCTTTGCCTTCCATCGACTTGGACCATCCGAGAGGCCCTTGATACAACTCCAGCTACATTTTACGCAAACCGCGTCAGCTCTCGCCCATCATATGCGCTGACATATCATCCTTAGACGTCGACTGAGCGCACATTTGCACTCTCGGGTCATCGACGGGCCCTGCAAGGACTAATGATATTTGTTAACAGCCTCTGAACAATTCGCTACCTCTACCTAAATCTGGCCCTCTGATCCAGAAAATCGAGTTACCAGTGCACCGCTGGTGGGCACACCGTCCATGACCAACGGGGAGCTCCCTCGCTGAAGCATGCCAATACCGCGATCATGCTGTACGTCCCCTACTCCCCCTACATGTCTCATAACTCATATACCCATTTAGTGACACGCCCGCCATGCCAAGACAGTCGCCAAAGCTACCCTCATACGCCTGCCGACGAGCTCTATCTTGAACTTGCCCGCCCTTATGAAACATTCAACGACTCCCTCTGAGGTCAAAAGTCTGGCCATGACTGTGCCTACTCCCTTCGTCGCTTAGATGCACTCTCGCATCGCCAACAAGTACCGCCCCACGACCTCAGTCTACAGGCTGCACAAGCCATCTACGTTTGCTGTACCCCACCTTTGTCACATGAGTCTCGTGTGCACCTCTCCATCAACGACGTCTCCTGCGCGCTATCAACGGAGGGCTCAACTCGTTCGAGCCCATCATCGCCGGGAATAAAAATTCCTGTCCATATCGTACGTCCTTCCCCTCCCACACCACCTTTCAAAGTTGATATACTTACCTCCCAGTGACATGCCTATCCCTAAGCCCTACCTCGAGTGTGCCCTCCTGTGCAAGAAATTCACCAACTCTACGTCCAGGTGTGCCAGCACCCCACACAATGGTGATGGTACCATACATTCTTCTCTCACTCTACCTCCGAAAATGACTAGCAGTGCGACCACACGAACGCTTGGTGTACACCAATGGAGTCACGAGGGGAACCCGCCTATGTCGAATTCAGACCTCGATGACAAGAACGCTGACGTAGGCTAGGACTTGGGGGAGGGGGAGGGGGCAAACTCGGTCCGGTACAACGGTAGTAGTGGTGGTCGAAGAGCTGGACGACATAAACTAATGTCCAGACATAGTTCGACTTTGCCAGCGCAGACGCAAAGTTGAACACCATGACATGGCTGTGCTGTAGAAGGCGAGTCTGTGGCAGCAGTGGTACGGGACCACAAAACGCCAAGGACAAGGCGGAATGGCTCGCGCTGGGGCGGAACCCAGCAGGACGAGAACGGAAGGGCGAAGGACTATCGTATCCTACTTTCATCCCGAAAGACTGAAAATGAATTTATTTCTAATGAACCCAATCCTGGACCCGTCAGTATACAATAATTCTTCCGCTTCCAAAGCAATTATTACACATGAAAAAATAAATTTCCTCTGCATAAATCAATGAAAGATATGGATGTTTCAAGTAGTAAAAAGTTAGTACACCATAAGTAGGGCATTACCGGAAGGTGAGTAGATTCATCGCCCAAAAGTTGGGAAGTGCGACTCTATTCAGAGATAACTGTAGTCCCATACGTCGTTATCTTCATCGTAGTCGCTGAATGGAAAAAAGTCAAGCAGACCGCTTATCTATCTTCATAGTGGGAAGAGCTTTTTTCTTGCCCTTGCCGAGTTCGCAATGCCCGTGGTTCATGACGCTACGGAGGCATTCGATGGCATCTGGGGTGGGGTATTCGTAAGTACGATACCTTTTGCTGCACTCTATGCACTGCGTGGAAGGTGGCTTTAGGATGTGCCAATAAGGGAGAGCCAAAAGGAGCAATGCCCTGCACAACTCATTTTGGTTTTCTTAGATATATAATCAAAAATCTCTATGTTCTGAACAACGGTGAGTTGATATCGATGGGTCGCAAGTCGAACGACAATCTTGCACTTGCGGAGTATCTACCGTTGTCCTCTGCCTTCTGGCGGTCCACACGTTCACGCAAACGGTCCAGGGACAATTGCAACATTGCCTCTGAAAATTCAAGTTTTATTCTCGTGTTTAATCCGGAGAGGAGATTATCTCGTTCCTTATCGCCGTCTAATCAAGGACGGCAAGGAAAAAGGAGTTGACTGACCTCTCTTACATTGCTCAGCGTATTGAGTTTCCCTTTTAGGGATTCCACTTATTAAGCTTGAGACTGGATCTCTTCAAGCTGTAGTATTGGGCTTTGAGCGCATGGATAATCATGAACATAACAAGCTGTAGAGGTACATAATGACTCGCCAGGTCAGAGTCAGCTGTATCCTTGTCTCTTTGACTCTTGATATGTTGGTCAGGAATATTTATGTCGGACTCAATGAAGTAACTAACCTTTGTAGACACCACAGCTCCTTTAGTGAAGTGTCCTCCAACGATTGCCGCGTCACGTTGACACGGTGACGCTTTAAAAAGGATTCAAGGGGAAGAGGTTACGGGGCGGTTCACCTCTTCCTCTAGGTCCTATATTTGCTTCTACAGTACCGCTATCTCTCCAGCCAAGAAATTGAGGGCCACGGAAGTCCCCTCGTGTTCAGCATTTGATGAGCTCATTTGAAGATTCGACAGGAGGCATAGCCTAAGCGAGAGGAGTTGGGTGCGGATGAGGGAGTTGTTTGAATAGGTCATATTCTTGCAATGACCTATGATACGCACACTGAGAATCGGAAGAGAGAACTGTCAAAACGCGTAATGTCACACCAGAAATTGACTAGAAATGCTGGCAGAAACTGAGAAATACTTGGTCACGCTACTAGTCACATACCCACTTTTGAACAAATGGCAGTCACGTATTATTGATTCTGACTTCATCACTGACTCCATTAACCCAATTTCACAGATATCGATATGACAGAACAAGATGCCCCCGAATTCGTTATTTTTGTTTATAACTGAAGTAATCGACTCTAGAGTAACAATTCCACACTCCAGGCACCGTAGAGTCATGATTGGAGTCAGTTACTCGTGTCTCCTCAGTCTCTTTAGTCTCGAGATCGTCTCTCTGTTGGTTTCCAGCGACGGTGGAAGATTTACCTAACGTACAACTTCACCCACCCGGTAGCGGTTACCACTGAAGATACCGTCGGCACACATAACGTCGCGACTACAATGCCTAATGCACCTGAATAATCCCAGTTCTCAGACCCCGACCGTCTCTATTTCGCTTAGCCTCCGTTCCAAGTAACTCTTCTGCCTTGCTTACCGATGCCTCTTTTATTCGCTGCCATAGCATAGCCGTGGTTGCCTTTCGCCTGTTCATGCTTTCCCAGGGCCGTCTCAAAGCGTAGTGTCTGTAGTATCAGTGAGGCGCGATCGGCCTTAGACAAGAAGCCATTCGATCCTGTAGCTCCATGATCATCAGCCCTGTATGTTGATTTCTTTGCCTCTTTGAAATCTTTATATGATGGAATATGGGGTTTCTATTATCATCGCAGGGTAGCCTGACACGTTTGAAGTGAACACAACCCCAAAACTTCCATGGCTTGAACTTTGTCGTTGATCAGGAGATGCTCCCGTTATTTCGAGGGGAAGAGGTTCGTAAATACATCATTTATTTCTTATATTTTACATGCTCAAGGCAGCCATAGACATCCTTTGTGATACTCGGCGTATTAGTGCAGACCCTGCTTGTCCTATTTGAAACCGCAGCAGCTCCATCGATCCCATCATATCATTTAAGGTTGCAAACCATACAGCCCCAAAACATCTATCGATCACAATGCAGGCTAATATGCCTGTCCAAGTGGATCGAATGGTTCAAATATAAAGACTGGTGAAGACCGTTTAGTACTGTGAATACATGAACACCGACATCATCTCTGTCAACCATCGGTATTTCTGCCAAAGGCATCTATCCAGAACTTCCTTAGCCTACATCAACAAACGACAAACGTCACCTTCGTCCTTGTATATCCAACCATGTTGTCTAGTAACGCCACCATTCGCATCACTGTCCCGTCTGGTATAAACAAAGCTCCACTCGTTGAACGTTGAACGACGAGATGAAAGAAGTAGAAGATGCAACTCAGCGGCAGTAGGGCTTTGGCCTGTTACCCACGGTTGACGCGATCAGTCTGGATCAGTCGTTCGCTTGACTATTTATTGTCCTGTGTCTGTCAAACAGCCTTAAAAGTCCCACTCCCTCTCCACTACCATATGCATCCTCGGCGCCAAAAATGGAAAATACCATGTGGACGAAACCTCGGCTTCCTAGTACGACAGCGTCGTTGCAGATGAAGTGATGGATACTAGCCCTCTAGCTTGTCCACATCCCTTGACATCAGCCGAACCATTGGCATCGGGTGTGTATCCGCACAAAATTAACTTTACCAGCGCTTCTAAATATGACCGGAACAGGGATGAGAATCAGCGTAGCAACTTCCTCCAACAACGATTCTACAACACACCCCTGAAGTCTTTCCTGGATGATGATGGTTTGGCAGCTGCATTATGGAACTCTGACCAGATGGCTTATCTATCCTGGATTGACGTGTAAAGGATTCCTGTGAGTGGCAAATCCAGGTGAAGCCTGCTCAATCGCCATCTAATCCGAGCGATTGTGATCACTTGAACTTCGGAAGGGAGTAACTTGCGACGGCATCATCTCTTGACCAGTTAAAAGAAGCTGCTTCAAGTGTGCAAGACAAGTCAATCAAACCTTTCACTACGGGCATTCTCCCGTTCCGCATAAGGCAATTCGATAAAAATATACCTTAGATTATAAAGGCAGACCGAGACGCGACGTTCTTTCGAATTGCTTCGACCCAAGATGCCCGAAGTCGTCCCCGCTGCAATTGATCTCCGTGGTGAATACCTAGGTGCCTATGTTTCTTCCTACATAGGTGCAGGCCTGTGGGGCATATCGACCATGCAGTTGTATGTCGCCAATTTTTTATTGGGTTTTACCTCGACTAACTAGCTGCCATTTAGGTATATCTACTATATGAAGTGAGCGCTGAAGCTACCATTCGACTGTCTGACCTCAACTCCCCTATGACCAGTTACCCGAAAGATCGTCTTTGGCTGAAGGCGCTGGTGTGTGTTTTACAGTTTCATTATGAGAAGGAATGGAGTGCTGATATCAAGGTTCAGGCATTCTGGATTTGGCAAGTACCCCCTCATATAGCAAGTTTATTTTCTCCGTTCATCGGCTTAACGGTTGTACAGGGCAGTCGGGACTGTACATGAAATCTTAGTGATTAAAGGCTGTGCGTAACGGGGTTACTTTCCTCCGTATCCCCATATGAACGGAGTTTTAGTGACGACACCTTTGTTGATTGATTGGGGGAATGCGGCGACCCCCACCAACGTTGTACCGTAGGTCTCCTGCCATACTGGCTGCCCCTCGTTCTGACGGGTATAATCTAGCGAATTTGTGGTAAGAATGTCAGCGGGGCTATCGCAGGCTACATTTGACACCATTATTCCGTCTCCCAGTGGCAGGTTTTACCGACAGTAAGGATCTGCATGGTGACAATGCACAGGTGGTTCTCTTACCATCGCTCCTCCCCACTGTAGGGAATGGCCTCTGCAACAACGCAAATTTATTTCACCTACAGATTATGGAAATGTATGTGATCACCTGCCACTCGCAAGGCAAGACTTTTGACCCCTCGTCTAGTCAGCAAGAACAATTTAGTATTAGTCTTGGTAAGTGACCTCGTACCAGTTCAACTCCTCGAGTAATATTCTCCCAGATTCCTGCGGCGCTGTCCCAACTTAGCAAGTTCATTAACTCAGATCATTTTGCATCTAGTTCTAATCTTTCATTTACATGTACAGTTGCAGACATTGGTGAGCCATCTAATTCCTGTCCTATAGTTCCATGGTGACATAAAGCAAATAGTTTATATATCCGGATCGTCAGTATATCCTCGCATTCGAGGCGACTACCGCTAAATTTCCTTTTACAGCCTCAACTTCTCACAAACGGCTTCACTACACAGCGTTAGTGTTGAGGTAAGAACTACACACCCTTCAACTTGTTAACTCTTTCTTAAATTTGCCTAGAAAATCGCCGCCGCAGTTAACGGTATCGCCCTCGGTGTCGATGTCATTATTGCACTTCTTATGGGATACGTGTTACTCAAACAACGAAGCGATTTTCTCCCGTAAGCTTATTCTGTTTGTTTTTGGGTTACACTGATCCCACGCATGTTTCAGAACCCTCCGCATGGTGAATTACCTATTTGCACTTGCAGTGGCATCTGGCCTATGGACTGCTGTTGTTGCTTTGGTTGCCTTAGTTGGGGTTTGTATACGTGGGTTTCTTCTGGCGATGTACAAAAACTGATTGGACATATACAGTACTATTATATTACCAATATCCTCAACTATATGGCGGTCTATGGATTTTTATCACCGGTTTACTGCAACACACTTCTTTCCAACCTCAACGCCCGTAGCTTCATATTAAATAAAGGCCACTCCGACGCACCCATTTCCTTGTCAGTGTTTGGCTCAAAGAGTCAGGTATGTCATTAGCTTTTTGTCATGTCACAATGAAGATTAAATGGAGAACATAGCCCTCGGGTCTAAGACCATCGGGGGCCGTGGATAATCCTCGTCAAATAGGACTATCAAATGACGCCGCTAATTATAACGTGAAACCGGTATGTGACGACCGCCGTACATGCAGTTTCTTCTGATCTATTGTCCAGGGGAGCTGGCTGCCATAGTAACTGTTGGGCAAGTATAGAGGTTACAAAGTTCACATAGGGTACAGTGAAGTCATCAGGGCTGTTGTAATATAGTAACGCACGGACTTGCAGGCCATCTTTGGGATCGAGACTACTGTTGTGATCTTGTCTTTGGTCTTGAGTTTGGGCCGCTAGTAAGCAAGATGTGGTATCACTTGCTATATAGGCAGGGAATGGACCTCCCAGTAGTTGCTGGTCATGTGGACCCTCCAGCGCGTGTCGAGTACCAACGCCAAGCTGCTACAGACCCGAGCAGTGGCGCTGGGCGCTGTGGAGCACGATCGTGAGTGTTAGCGACGGATTTTGACAGGGAAAACCCGGGGTTCAGTATGGTTTTGCTAAGAAAGACCAGCACTTATCAATGCCGCATTCTCTCAGCTCCACCCTCTCTTGCTGATCTACGAAATTCACCCCAATAACGAAAAAACAGCCGCCGGGGATGGGCAGTAAAATGTGGGATGTGTATTGGAGCTTGGGCATGAAAAAGGGTGTTATGAGTTCACGGCATTAACGCAACCGTAGAGAGATATCATGATGGTATGCAGGGTGCGGCGAGCGATAGAACTCGTAAATAGTGGACCAGCGAAAGTGAGATCGAGAAGGTGGGTAGATTGGATTCTCTCGTAGCGACCGTGGTGCGAAATATGGCAAATGATTGCCGTGATACAGTACTAGTGTGTGGAGTTGGTGGTTGGGATCACGGATCACACCTGGATCTGTTCCGCCTACCGTATTTATCGTTCCTGTGGATCAAAGTTCCTCTAGTTTTCTCCTAAAACATCCAAAAACCGTCTAACACCGTAACAGCACGGAAAATGTAACTTGCAACCGTTGTGGAGAGTACGATTTATCTCAACGGCTACCAAATCAACGCCCCTTGGTTGATCATCAGTTGATTCGAGACAGCTCGCATGATGTTTAGTTGCATCTAGTTACATAGTGAGACCCTCAGGCACGATCTTGTGGCGTGATAGGGAGCGTGCGCCACGGCACAAATAGAATATCCAGATAAGTAAGGATCATGCAAATGAATGTATAACTAGAATTACTAACCTCTAGTTGGATATGAGGTGCCAAAGCATTATTGACGCGAAGACGATGCGAGAGGAATGGCCTGGAGGTGTCGCCGCGGAAATACCACGGAGAAACCACAGAGGCTAGTGCTTTCTATTACTAACAGTACCAAATACACTTCATTCCAATTCCAAATCGACCACGATGAGCTTCGTCTACCACTGGCAAGTCCTAAGGCGCCAAACACCTAAAACTCTCCGCAAAGTCCTTCATTGAAAGCTGGGGATGGCGTATTCATAAATCTCTGCAGCCTCAAACGTGCGCCTATCAACAGGAATGGGGCTGGATGCTGCAGGAGGTCTTCGCCATGAAGTTTGAACACTCTCAAATCTGAGCAATGGTCATTAAAACACCAGTTCTCTACTCAATAAAAAAGGAGAGGCCATGGCATGATCGCCCACGGTCCACCCAAGCCCTCATAACCTCATCCTCGTAGGCCCTCGCTCCCATGCATACCTCCCCGTCGCCCAATAACCGTACCAATACGCCTTGCGCCGCTCTAAGATTCAAGACCTCATCATCCTCGTACGTCTCTTACCACCTTCCTTCCCCCAATACACCTATCATCTCAACTAACCCACCAATCCATCATAGGCTGTTACCCCAAGCACCACACGCACTTCTTCGTGTCCTGACCCCGTTATAGCCCAACAAGTTCAGTCCCATACACAAACGCACTCGACGAGAAGAAACCACTCGCCCTCCGCAAACAACCGAAAACCGTCTTCCTTCGACCCGTTCTCTTCGGTCCTTTACTCCGCTGTCAACCCCTCCTCCTCCTACCTCGATAACGCCAGCAACTGCGGACGACTAGTAGCAGCAGAACCGCCATGAGGAAGAGAGAAGGGACGTGGAGATGTCTTGGGTGCTCGCCGCATTATCGAACCGGACAAATGCAATCCAGTCTCATGACCCCTTCCTTGATTTCGCATGTGCGAAGTGTCGGCCTGGTGGCCATCACAAATATCCTCTCCCCGTTGAACCCTGTCCCGCTATGCCGTGCACATAGCCAACACACGTTGAGGACGGTTTGGCTTACTCGCCGTCGCGGTGCACCGCATACAATGAAGCGATGAACTTTGTGGGGCTCGAGGTGGAGAATGGGATCAGCCCTGGTGCGAAGGGCGTACATCATTGCGTTGCCGCTAGTGGTCACTCTGACACTCCTCTCGAGCTTCTATCACATGCCACTACTGAAACAGTACCTCACGATAAACGAAGACGCCTGCGAATCATAGTGCGTTGGTTACTTTCTGTCCTACCTACTTACATCACTGATATTCTCCCAGTGATGAACCCACTACACCAATCAATCAAACTGTCTCGCTCGCCCTCAGGCCGTACTTCTCACTCAACAACTTTCGTACTCGCCCTTTCCAGCTCCAACTCCACCTCGATACCCACCGCCCACCGCTCCAGCAGCTTGGTACCCAACCTCGAATACGCCCCGTGCAGGCTCAACCCGCGCAGGGAGTTGGATACCGGTGGGAATGGGAGCTGTGAAACTAGAGATAGGAGTGGACGGTGGTGGACGTAGTGAATAGTGATCCGCTAGGATCGATTGGACTGACTGGTCGTTGGCGCCTGCAGTGTTACTCGCTCGTGCATATTGTGACCCACCCTCTAGCTACTGCCATCCCCACTCTGTGAGTCTGGCACTTACTAGCGCAGAGAACACGACATGCATTGACAAGCTATACGTTGAAAACCGGGAGTGATTCGGGTGTATTGTTGAGTATACTTGAAAAGACTGGATGTACAAAAGAAATGGGGCTGATGTATATATGTCCTGTACAAATGGGATTGATGATGAAACCGATGTTTTTTTTTGTTCGAAACGAGGACCAGAGGAGGGTAAAGATCAAGGAAGATCGGATGGAGAGCGAGAACCCCACGGTCCCTCCTTTGGGCCTAAATAAGCATTCTTTGCGGTATGAATAGAAGGGCCAGATCCATGGCCTTCGATAATATTAATAAAAAGACCAACAAGACAGGAAAAAATTGAGTGCAAACCTGGAGACCACAGAATACAAGTCCAGACTCCACAAGAACAAGCAGCACCCGTTGTCCACGTGTCATTGACCGCTTTTGTCCTAAGTTGAGTATGTGTGAGTGCCGTTGAACTCTGTGAGATACTTCAGCAATGAAAAAAAGCATCTGAATTGTTGATAAACATGTCGTACCGGAGTTTATGAAGAATAAGGAGAGTAGCAACCAGGTTCGTGACAAATGACGAGCAAAATGAAATGTTGTCGAAAATTTTTGATAATGTGACAGTTCCAGGAGCGGCTAATAATCCTGCAGCAGGAGTAATGGTGAGAATTAAGCTTGGTACTGAGAGTCCTGCATATTATGAGAATACTGCCGTTGGCCTTCACAGAAATCAAAACATACCTATTGCCGCTGCAAGTAGGAAGCATAGCGCAATCTTTACCCACTTCTGGCCAGGATACAAAATCCACGCCCGCCAGACCACTATGCCATCGTTGATGATCAACTAAAACCTCGTTATTCCAACGACGCACTCAGTATCGAGGCTCGTACCTGGATCTGTTCTGCCCATGAACTCATGATAAAGTAGGTAGTCGTGGTCTTGTTTATTGTTGCCGTTGAAACCCGGTGAACCAAAGCTCCTCTGATCTGTGCTTTCAACACCAAGACACTATCGACGGTGGTAACGGCATGGAGGGCATAAGTTACCACCATTGTCACGAGTATGATTTTTCGTTGTGGCGTGCCAAGACCGCGCCCTCTGTGCTAAAGGTAAACCGGAATTCTCAATGCCACATTCTAGAGAACTTACAGGTTTAGATGGACCCATATCGCGAAGAGACCCGTCGCAGCTCCTACAAAACAATTTTTTAGAGAACACAGGCAGCCGCCACATGCTTTCGTACCGAAAAATAGGAAGAAAGCCGCAGGGGAAATGATATTTCTACCCAGTACACCACCAAGGCGCTGGATCGAGGTCCGCTCTTCGGGAGTCATTGGACAGAGAAACTATGTTTTTGTGCACCGAAAGTAATGACAGTAAGATGTGTGACAAGGTTGTTTTGATAGGGTGTAATGATCGCTGGGGAGAGGTG
>JABCKU010008425.1:0-13952 GCA_018221655.1 Myochromella boudieri
TATTGACAGCCCACAGGCTTCGAGCCACCCACTCGCCATTTCGTGTGCTTGGTGGTTCTTCTACGGCCATTTTGGATTGTTCATTGGTAATCTTTGAAATTTTTTAGGAGGAACAAACATGTCACAGGGTGATACGAGCTGATAAGAGCGAGATAATGAACTAAGGCATAGCCTGTATTGTAGTGGTTTCGTCTAAAGGGCTGAGTGACATGACATGATGTGGAATAATGAACTACACATCATTGCGACACAGCCGCTTCAAACGGTCGAGGTGCCATAGACCGTGGACCTTCCGCATCAGGGCATTGGGGTAAACACTGTCCTCCCAATCGTTGTCCATGTTGAGTGTGGCTGACCTAATTTCTCTATCCTTCCCTGCCCAATCAAAGTCGACGAGGAACACACGATCTTCAGCTGAACCATCAGATTGTACAAGAATGTTGGCATCTCGCACACCCCCAAATACAATACCCTTTCCGTGAAGGAGCAACACTGCCTCATTAACTTTCTTCGGGACAACGGCAGAGATGTCTGTCTTGTTCGCTCGAAGCTGCCAAATAGACTTGCCGTCTACACGGCCCATAACAACCATGTACAGGCCCCCGACAACACGCTCACAAAAGGGGAGCTTGGGGGCGAACCCAGCGCTGGATAACAAGACACGCGCATCTCTGTTGTAACGGGCCGTAAACTTGACTACAACCTCGTTGTCATTAAGGGTAGCAATGTACATTGAAGTGGTCGTGTTCCCCAAGTCTGGAAGGGCTGAAGTTGGTTGTTCCGTCCGAGCCATAAACCTTCGATAGGTAAGCAAAGGTAATGGTACCCCAGAAGTAGATGTTGGGTTGGGGTACATATAGGAAAGCATAGTGTCCTTGGTGGGAGTGACTCCAGTATAGTATGTTTTCAGGCCAGAATAACAGAGCGACAAAGCCTTGAAAACACGCGCCAACCGGACAATACTTTCAGAACAATGAAAGCCGGAGGAAACGTCGAGTGTGTATAGGTTGGATGTGTAGAATGAACCCACGCACACGGCACATGATACATCAAGGCGAGATCCACTGATACCAATGAGGATGATTGGGAAGTTGCTGTTGCGTTGGAAGGCTGTCAGCTACAAAAAACATCGGTGAATGAATCCTAAGCAGGAGGTGTGAAGTCGCACTCTCTCGTGCGGAAGTATTTTGGTGTAATCACAGATGGCTTGAAGGATTGAGTCTCCGCCAATACCCTTAGAGTTCTTGAGCTCTAGCACCATGGTGGGGAAGACTCCGTGCCATATCGCGTCAGGTTTGATGTTATCCGCCCAATAAATACTCTTGTCCCAGACGCCGGGCTCTCTGAACAATTTGTCGATGGAACCCATAACCTACCTCTGACGCTGACTGTCATCGTCGAAAATTTTGACCGCTTCCCGAGAGAATGTGATAGCATGATTGATATCAGCGCGAGATGGTTCGAGCTTTCAAGGTTGTCGAGACGCTGCTGCAAGCTAGCGAGGGGCGGACTGAATATTGCGGCGGTAGGTTTGAGGGTTGTCGCCGCCCAGGAAGGCAGCCACCCGCTTGGCGTTGTTCACGAGTTCAGATGGAGTGGGCCGGAAGACAGATTAGCAATGCGCCTGGCTCTGTCTATAGGACGAGAATGAGTAAGAGGAACGCGTAGCGCATGACAATGCAAAACGCACCTTTTTCGACCTTCCGATTGTATTGGGCATTTAGGTCGCCCAGAGTATCGGACAACTCCAGAACTTCCGTGAATTCAGAAAAAGAGAAGCGACAGAATAATAGAATTGAACGTACCCGGGTCCCGAAGTGTCGACAATTAATACATGAATTTTGCCGTCGGTTGAAGAAGTGCCATCTGGGAAGATAGCTGAAAGTGCTTGCCCGGGGTCGAGACGAGCTTCCTCGGGCTGTTCGTGAAGCTACCGGAGTGCACGTTTTGCTCGGTCTTCTCGAGGCAACATCTCTATATTCGCCTAGCGCGCGTTAGTCCGTTGCTTGCGACAGAGAACAAGCATACCTTGTAAAGATAGAATTCATCTTGACCGTTGAATTTGAACTGAGCACGGATCGCCCTCAACAACTTGCCGATAGCTGGAATCTGCCTTGTAAATGAAGAATTGGGCCACAGACACATCAACATTGCTGTGCATGACTATGCTCACCATTATATAAGAAAATATCAGTATACACGGGAAAGGTACACCATGCTCTGACAATCAAAGTTATGATCACTATGTGGCAAGGTGGACTGTCAGAGCCAAATGTCTGAGTCTTTGTCGAGCGACGAAAAACCCACGGTTGCTGGGGTGGTTTTAATTTACTCGCTTACCATCCTGGATTTCACTTGGTAATTTGAATTTTGGAACGATTGGGGACTGAGAACCTGAGAAACGATGGGTGTATACTGTGAACGAGATACATAGGAAGCGGGTTTAAAGCAGGAAAAGTAGAATAAATCCGTAACACCGAGTAGAAGGGGACGTCACGCGAATTCGCTTCTGGAAAATAGACACAAGTGCGACTTCTGAGGAAGGGCTGGCAGAGTCAGAGTCAGAATATATAAGAGTTGGCAGAAACTGAAGGATTGTTTGGTGAAAGGCGTGATAGACATCAAAGGCATAACATTTATAGAAATTCAAGTAGAAACGACAGTAGGTAATATCCAGGAGGGGAAAGCCAGGTTGAAGGGTAAAGGGAAAGAGAATGTGTAACGCTATATGATATAGTGGTCACATGAGAAATGAAAATGAAAGTACAGAGCCTTTTGGTAACGCTTGGCAAACGTCATAGATCGAAGAACGGACGCTCATTGTTCTGCTGCTGCAGAGCGAATGGATTGGTGGCGGTTCTCTGCGCGACGACGCGACCCGCATCAGTATGGCCATATCTATGATAAACTCTGGCGTTAGATTTGTCCTCAAACGAAAGCAGAGTATAACTCACCTTAATGCACCAGTGTTGCCAAACGTGTCGGCACCATCATCGCGGTTTGCAAACAGGCTAGCAAGCTGCTCATTGTCGTTTCTCGTCCTGACCTGTATTGGCCGCTGCTGGTTCTGGTTTTGAGTGGGATTCGAGGACGTCGAGGGTATGGGGGACGATGCTGAAAGTGAGTTCAGGCGCGAATCAGAGTGATTGTCGTAGGTGCTCCCGAGGTTGAAGGATGGTGGTTGGGGCTGAGTGGGTGAAAAGGATGGTGTGGGAGACGGAGCAAACGGATTGTTGGAGCTTGTGATGTAACCCAATGAGGATTTGAGTACAGCAAGTAAAGCAAGGACTCACCCAAAGCCGGTCGGTTGCACGGTTAGCTGCTGGTTCGCAAAAAGGTTATTCTGTTGCTGCAGTTGTTGTTGTTGTTGCTGCTGCTGCTGCTGTTGCTGTAGTTGGATCATCTGTTGTTGTCGCATCCATTCTTCTTGTTGCGCCTGCTGCTGTTGAGCTTGTTGCTGTTGCTGCAGGAACAGCTGCTGTTGGCGCATGTACTCAGCCTGGATACAAAATACTCGGTCAGGGAAAATAGATCAAGAGGAAATAAAGGAGAAAATTACCTGAGCAGCCTCCTGTTCCATTTGTTGTTGGTATGGGTTGAAGGTCGTGTACTGAGGCTGAATTTGGGTGAACTGTGGTTGGAGCTGTGTGAATTGAGGTTGCAATCCAGTGGCATATGGCGTCGGGTCAGAGAATGGGAAATTGGACGTCGTCGGTGGAGGTCTGAACAAACATCCCAATGAGACCCCGGTCAGGACAGGATGATCGGGCGTACGTACAGCTGATTCTGGTCATCAAACAATGCTGATGCATTGGTATCCTCGACAGCGTTTTTTCTCTTTGCCTCCTCCTCTTCACTTAGTTTGATGGCCTTCTGCAAGTCCCTCTCCTCCGCAGACACCTGTTCCGCAGCTAACGAGCGCTTACTCTCCTCTATAGCTTTCCTAAGTTCATCTTCATCCCTGTTGGGCCGCTTGCCGGCCAGTCGGCCATTAGGCACGGGCTGGCGCCTGGGACGACCTTCGTCCTCATCCTGATCACCGCCGCCACCGCCTTCTGTGCCTCGAATCATACGATCACGCATGGAGGCACGCGCACGTCGTTCTTCGCGAAGGCGGTTCTCATCCAAGAGAAGATTCGTGATATCTTTGGCTTTCTGTCGTACATTACCACCTTGATCTTTACCATCTTCATCCACGTATTGGAATTCCTTCAGGGTCTTGATAATGTAGGCATTGTCACGGAAGTAAATGACGACGTTCTCAGAGCCTTGATGAAGGCAATAGTCTAAAACTGTTAGACTCTGTGCATATGAGTAGAAAACTAACAACGAGCACCAAAGCACACGATGGACACACCTTAAATACATGACGCCAGTTCTTGCCCTTGTCATTGAGCCGTTTATCGAGCATCTCCATGATTTCAACAAAGTCACCCCTGTAGATCTACATTAGGATTGTTATTGGGCACTCAATTGGCGCGGCAACTCAACTGGTTGTAGGTCATTTGCGCAATTTCATTCATCTGGGTTCCTGATGGTCCCCAAGGGTCGTTTGAGGTGGCATCCCTAACCTTGGCCTGAACATCTGAGTACCCCTTTGTGTAGTTCTTCGTTACTCGAAGGGCAGCTTTGCCGAAGTGTTGCATAGTGAGTGTTCAGACCAAGTCAAACACCATGTAAATGAAGTGGTGTGACGGCGGTTAAGCAGCTGCGGGTGGTCTTACAAATTTTGCTTGTTTGGTATAATCTTATCAACAAATTGTATACACCGATGGTGAAGTGGTTATCATGCTTGCCTTCCATTCCCCCTTAACTAAGGGGTCTGAAGCAAGCGGCACGGGTTCGATTCCCGTTCGGTGTATTATTTTTCACCTTTGCCATCTCGGACCATGGCTCCCGTTACAACTCCCGGTTTTTTATTTCTGACGTCTACCATGAGGAGACCACCATGCTGACCACAGACCCAAAGTTGCCCTCTCACTCACAAACAGCCATGTGTACAACCAGACCCACTAAAAGGCGAAAATTCACTATCGACATTCAACCATCTCTCAATGGTACACCCGCGCTGAAAGAAACCCCAAAACCATCGGTGATCACACATGCAATGCCGAAATGTGTATCATGCCACCGCGCTTTAAACATTGCGCATGGTCTGCTCATTGTTTGTGCTAGGTAAGTTCATGAATGTAGTATGCACTGGCGGTGGTCGGTTTAACTTGACGTCTAGATGCTCATCCCCAACTTGTGCCATCTGCTCTCGCACATGCACCGCGTCGCCGACCTCGATGCCACCAACGCCTTACCTCACGCGATCCCCCACACCCTCACAGACCCCCCCAACGTCACCTCGACGTTCCGCACTTTCTATCCATTCTGCAAACACCAACTTGGGTGACGTCCAGCGTGTGACTTCGATTGGGACGGCAATTGGCGAAAAGAGGCGGAAGAACTTCGATGAGGATAATCAGGATTATCTTTCATCAGAGGGCTGGTTGCAGAAGTTGGGTGAATTTGATCTTACGTCGGGATGTGGCAGGACTGTGTGTCGGAATTGTTGTATGGAGAGTAAGGAAAGGTAAGCTTTACTTTTACGCGTCTCGTTCTTTAGCTCATACATTAGTCATCAGTGCTTTGACGACCTGCCATGATTGCGCCGAGCACCTTCCTTGATTGTTGCATCCTGCTGATTTTTTATATCTATCTGATCCTCTTATGTTATACGCTGTTATTCAACTTATATGCTACTACCGAGCCATACATGATGCCACATTACACGCAAATCTTGATTGTTTGTTGACCTCGCTCCGTACATTAGATATCCCCGATATTCGTCATCAGCTAACTCCACACGGGTTACCGGTCTGCAAACCCCACAGCCCAGGTGGCATTCATCAATCAAAGTGGTGGTTTTGGATTCAACTGTGGCGTAGAAATGTTCATCAAGGAAAATTTTTTTATCGATGAACAGAAGTGTATGGACTGTCACGCATAAAAAACCATAACTTGTATTCCGTTGAACCCGTGGATAGTTGTTCCAATTAGTACGACGGTAGTATGATGTCATCCGAGGAATCACTACGCAAGGGCGTATTCAATAAGTTGGGTAAAATACCGCCCATTGATCCCCCTCCCGCAGCGTAATTCAGGGTATCTCCTCATGCAGCGGACACTAGCTTTTTATGACTAGGGGATTTCCTTACAACGCTTCTGTACAGCGCTGTTATTCAGGGGTGCTGAGGTGTGTAATGACGCGCAGTATGCATCATCGAGGAAGAAACACCACGTTTGTTGACTGATTGAAATCTGATATGCATTTACGTCTCTGAGTTCGCTTTGTGAATGTTGACCCAGAGTCCGCCCTAATTGAGTAAGACGTTTAGGTTGAAAGAAAAACAAAGGCAGCACTGGGAAGACCGACCTTGACGTAGAGCGTCAGTGCAGCTGCAGGCCAAATTTTCTCAGTCGCCTGGCGTCCACTCCGTTCCTTCCATTCTGGCGGGGGTAATGACCCTTCCGGCTGGAACTCAGAAGCCAACGTAAACTTATCAAATTGCTGTAGCAGTCTGACGAGGAAGTATGACGCCTCGTTATAAGCGTAATTCTGGCCTATACACTGGATTGAACATTCTGATCAGACAAAAACGAAGGACGGACATGGTGGTTAATGGTCTTACAATTCGTGGACCGGCACTAAATGGTGCGAAGATGGACGGGTTGGCAACGAACTTGGCCACGCGCTCAGGCTGCAGCCATCGTTCGGGATCAAATTCGTCAGCATCAGGTCCCCACAGTGCCTTGTTACGCTGAATAAGGAGTGGCAAGTACGCGATAGTGGTTCCTCCTGGCAAGTAGAGCGGTCGGTCGTCCTCCGAATAGTATGTAGGATCTGATTGTGGCAGGACGCATGACGGAGTCCGCGACTCGCGGACATTTAGAGGCACAGGGGGGAACAACCGCAGTGTCTCATTTATGACTGCTCGCACTACGCGAAAATGGAGCAACATCAGTTCATAGGACGGAGATAGAGCTATATAAGGCAAGGCGGGCACGCACTGTATTTAAGACTCCTGATTTGGTCGTAGGTAGGCGGCGCTTGGGGCCCGCAGTGTTCCAGAACCTCCGTGCGTAAACGTTCCGTGACGTGCGGGTGTGTTGCCAAAATGTAGGTGATGAAGGTCAGCACGCATGCAGTCTATGCATCACCATGGTTGTTAGCGGTGATTCACGGGTGCGATAGATAGCACGTACGGTGTCCCTCGATGCGAGAAGCATGCTCAACAACTGATCACGGATCAGGATGGGATCTACTCAATGGTCGGATCAGGTCAGAATAATTCATGTGAGTCAGGAATTCAGTTACCGTTTGTACTGTCAACCAGGTGCTCCAGGAACGTTTTATCGGAAATGGGACTGGTGATACCCGCCTTCTGGGTAACGGCTTTGTCGTGTAAGGCTTGCTGTACCAGAGGGTCTAGCCATTTTTGTATAATGTCCGCGTGTGGCTTGGCTTTGTTGTTAGATAGCTCAAACATCGGCCATAGATACCCAATCCGACCCCGGTTGGTTACGATTTGCTGAGACGCCTCAAATGCCCCAGTGAACGAACCCCACTCATCTACTGTCGCTGAGCCTTTGGGACCCATGGGTGTCTTCCCTGGAATCGGCATGGCGGCTGAAAGTGTGTCCAGATTTTTACCAAAAAGAAATTCCGAAGCAGCGTCTATTGAGAAGCGGCAGAAGAGGTCCTGAGCTTCAATAGGCTTGTGCACGCCTTCAGAGGCGGAAATATGGGCCAGAGTGAGCGCACAGTGTTTTTCAAAAATCTCGAAGTCGGATATTCGCTCGCGAGCGAAAAATGGGCGCGCAATAGTTCGGTGCTATAAGTAGATAAATTCATCGTTCTTCACCAACAGGGCGGAAACGACCAACCATCTTCCACATCTAAATACTAAAATCAGTGGTTTGATACTACGCCATACTATCGTTGACTTACTTCATCATCACGGTTGAAAATGCCTTCACCCAAGAATGTTTCCCTATAATGCAGGCTTTAGACGAAGGTAAACAGAAATGAGAGACAGTGTAACCAACATTCGTTCTTTTTGTGCATGACCGCGCCAGAAGTGGCCAAAGCCAGTGGCCAAGACGAACTTAACATGCTCGTGATCCATAGATATGATCTGACAGCAGCAGGGGCATTTAAGCAAGGTTGCTTAGAATTATGCTGGAGTACATACGCTATCAGACCAAAGAATTCGAGTGTTTAGCGTTGTGGTCTGATATTCTTCAAACAATTTAAGGTAGACATCGCCAACATAGCTTGTTTTGAAAGCTTTCAGCATTTGGAGGAGAATGTCGATGTTTCCTGGCCACTTTCCGACAATTCTAGGGATAGTACGGGCGCCTAGCATCCGTGCCTCACGATCTTGCATGTATTGTGAGAACGAGCCTTTAACCCAAGCCCATAGTATAATGAAAACGAGCTGAGCAGGGACTGTAAGAAGGCCAAGACTTCGATTGGCAAACTTCAAAACAGTAGAGAGCACAAGTACAGGGAGGACGAGGATCCGGAAGAGGTCCAGAAAGAGCCTAGTGCGTGGGTGGACTGAATTCATCTGAAGGGAGGGTATGTGGAAATTGGATTCCAGTGACGGAAAGGATCAGGTTCTTATACGGAACCGATAGAAGGACATTGCCGCTCATCTTGGGAGGAGACGGCGTTTTCAGAACATGCTGTTAGAAAATCAGACGACACACGGATGCATCACATATCGGACAAATGGCAAATCTTGGACAGGGAACTGAATGACCGTATGATCACAGGTGTGAACTGGTCCAAATGGCGCAAAACTACGCAAACCAAGTAATCAAACAGGTGTAAACAAGGCCGGTCTCTGAACTCCTCCGAGATCTGCCGGCATGATAGCCTTTTGGCCTTGTACTTGCTTCGAGAAACGGCATCTATCGTCCTCCCGACCGTCCTTTAGCCGCTCTGAGGCGGCACACTCTTGATCTAGGTTTCCGCCCGACGAATTTGTTGCCAACCCGGGCCCGAACCCGAGGTTTGCTTGCAAACCAGTTGCACTGTCAATTGGAATATACACCGACGATGATGAGCGACTCTGGCGCTGAGCGCGTCATTCTCCTCTTCAGTCTATTATTGTGTTACGCTTTATGCAAACAGCTGTAAGGTGAACCAGTTGAGGTACAGCCGCGATGTCTGCACGATCATCATCAAGGCCAATCAGGTTCCTGTGGGAACGGGTGGGAACTAGGGATACTGGACAAGTACCGGATACCTCTATGATTTCTCATCGTCATCACAGTCGTCACCAATCATTCATGCTCCCCGAGGTGCTACCGCCCTCGGGTCGGGAAAGTTGATGCGCGGCATGCACTGCCTCTCAATCGGGTTCTCGAGAAAGATCGGTGACATATCTCGGCATTCGACAGGTTACTATAACGGGGCCAGTGCCGCTTGTATTCAGTAATCATAAGAACCTCTCAGCGCTGACAAGCCGAGGAAGAATCACTGAACGACATCTCCTGTGCCTTCTTTGTGACTAACGGCGTCTATTTGAAATCATGTATTTGTGAAGCCTCACCGAGATGGCCAATAAGTCCCCTCCGTGTTGAGTTTTAATCACCTTAATAGAATGACTGCCATGATGTCTGCTTCTGTGCTTCGCCACCAATTCAAAATCACTGGGTATCTCGGAGAAAACGCCAAGATTGAATGTCAGTTGAAAGCTTCGACAAACAGACAATATTGCCATCAACGGCTCTTTGTTTGAAACGAGCTGTTGTAAGGATACTTCAGGATTATTCTGGGTTTCAAACTCTCCTGGAATGCTAATAAAATATTCTTCCAATTTTTCGGTATCACGGGCGCAAAGAGATGGGCATTGGGCGCGCGCAGCTGTGACACTGACTCTCCTTATATCAGCCATTCTAAGGAACTTGAACCGTCAGCGTCCACTATCGGGGCGCTAGTATGATGGTGCAACATCACCACACCATCCACATTGGAGGATCAAGTGTGGGGTTTGAATGTACTTACCAAACGTAATGCCCACTGACAATGATACATTAGCTCCTTCTCTCATGTTTATGTCCGGCGCTGCCACAGGCTCTCTAGGATTTTACACTTAACTACGCCGTATGGACGCGTGGGTGCCACACCGGGTGAACTCTATGGAAGATTCCGAGTCGCTTATGCCAATGAGCTGTTAACTCGCATCGTGCCCAGAAGGCCCTAAGCCTTGTGATTCTGTGTTATTGTGGTAACTTAATTGTAACACATGCAGAAACGCGATTTTCACAGCGTCCTTGAAGTATCGTGGTCGCGGGGGCACGTATCCGCCGAACCACACCTCCATGGGTGAGTACCAAGTAGGATTGATATATATATAGATCCGGGTACATGCCGTAAAGTTAACCGCATATAAGAGCTGCGGGAGGCGTGTTTTTCTGCCAGGAAGATGGTGAGTGGAGTATAGAGCTCTACAGGAGTGGACGAATGATTGCGTGTTTGAGCTAACGGGTAAAAGTATTAACGTCTAAGTATGTGAAAAGCTAGCCAAAATATCCATGATGGTACTGACAATGGCTTTAAATGTGATTTGATTATCCATTCGGTGAAGCCCTGTGGGCAGAGATATAAACAAGTACGGCCAACAGGGTGTTCCCTTCGAAGTGCAATCAAATCATGGAACCGGAAAACTTTCCAGTTGAGATTATGGCACTCGACTAAGTTTGGAAAAAAAGCGGTTGTATTATGGAGTAACTTGGCTGGCATCAAGTGCGCAGCGGGTCAAAGGTCTGTGCGGGAATGGAAGGCTCATAGTCATACCCATAAATCGAGTTATAGAAGCAAAAGCCTGATCGAAAATTTTACTGCTGTTCAGCGAAGTCCCCGCATCTTGGCGATTACTTGCTTATCAACGGCAACCAGAAACAAATATGCATTCAACTAGATGTACAGAGGCGCTATGAGGTCCGTGACAAGTGGAGAATGGTGGTTTTTAACTTACGTGGTATTGGTGTACAACTATGTTACATGGGGAGATACAATGTCCAAATGGATAGGTTGAGTCATTTGTGGCTGATTAGAGCCCAGCTGTACATTGAGATTCGGAGAAAAGTCAGAGATCATGTATATGAATCATACTAGAAACAGCAAAGTCGGGCCTGCAAGCAGCTGTTAATGTGGAGATAGGATATGAAAACGAAGCTCATGACTCTTACAAAGCGTTTCAATCTAAGTTTGTGTCCCCCCATCAATGGATGAGCTGGGACCAGAGTCTAACCTAGCCAATTGATCCACCAGGTCCTCCATGACTGATTTCGTGTGCCTGTGGCCACCTTCAGGCGTCTGGGGGCTTGCACCAGCGTTTCTGGTGGGCACAAGCACTGAACCTTGTGGCTCAAAACCAGGGGCAATTCTCCTTAGAGCTTCACGCTTCCGACGCTCCTTGTCGTCCGCGCGAGACTGTAGGTACGCCTCACGTCGTACTGCGTGTGCGGCAATGGTACTCCGTCTAGAGGATTCGAGGGTTACTATGTGAGGCTCTAGGGTGAACGGATAGACAAACTAACAGGAATTGGTTAGTAGCCAATTACCAGGTATAAGGTATGTGGTTTTGCTTACATAGGCGGTAACGGAATCTGGGAGAGGATGTATATCGGGAGGCAGGTCTACCTGGACATACAGATCAATGATATTCGTTTGAATCGTGTTGATTATGACGAACTGGGGGTGGAACGCGGAGGCTGGGGGACTTAATAAGTGGTACATGGGCAGCCGGAGCGTATTGGGCTTCGTCAAGTCAGAACGGCAGTTGATAGGGAAGAGCGGAGTGTACCTACATTGTTCTGGCATCGTTTTAAACGCCTTACGCCACTGAAATAGAGGTTGAAGGTGAGGTGAGGTGAAATCAAGGCTAGTCAAGGTGAAGTATGGGGAACAAAAGTTTGGCCGAGTTAGCTCATCTCGGCTGGGTGCCGACAGGCTGGCAGCTCCCGGATAAAACAACTACAATCACTTTCGTGTTTCAATTCAATTCATCAGTCGTGGAAGTCTTGACTCTTACAACAAGTTCTAACTTCTGGCAGTCATCAACACATCGTTAGAAGGAGACGGCGAATGTAGATCGTTAGGTCTAATCAAAACAGTATGTAGATGTATAGGTAATCATTTAGCCTACCATGCTCCTCTTCCGCCCACGCAGTCGGACTGAATGGCAAGGAATCAATCAAAAGGTTTGTGTTCAAAACAAAAAAAATCTAACACACCATCATCTAGCCGTCGACTTATTGGTGGCCATTCCTTCCCTAATTGTTTTGCATACGCAGTCAGCACGGATGCAAAAAGTGGCTCTGAATCTGGATGTGTCGAAGAAAATGCTCGTTCAAGGACATATAGATCGACAGCTTTATCTTCCACCAGGGCCGAGTGATACGATAGGCCAAAGTCAATTAATACCTGGGTTGGGTAAAATAGATCAAAACGGACTTCCTAGCATTGACATAAAGACAAACTCGTACCAGCTCTGTTGGTGTTTCAGGATTACTGGACGAAAAGGATGAAGGATGACGAAGCATCATATTCGAAGTCGTCAAATCGCCGTGGATTATATCCGCAGTATGCATTTTTGCAATCTCGACGCCAATTATCGTCATTAGCGTATCTGCGGAGGAATGAAAAATGGTAAAAAGTCTGGGTACGAACTGTAGGCTCGCTAGTTTCAACATACCGACAGAAATTCCATATTCCTTCATGACACCTTCGTCGTCTCCTTGACCGTCCCTATCTTGATCATCCTCTCCTTCATCTCCCGCACCTCCCGGAAGTAACCGTCTTACACTCATCCCCTCTATCCATTCTATTCCCAGCGCCCCCGCGGCCGCATCCACCATCCGAACACCAGGTACATTGACGCCCGATCTATCCATCCGTAAAGGTATATCAGCATCTCTCCTACATGATCCATTCCCTGCAGATCCTGATCCGCCTTTGCAGGATCCATGGATAGGCAGCGATGATCCCCCAGACACAGAAAGAGTTACGAACACCTACCTAAGACACTTTAACAGCGCCCTGGCTTCGCCTGCGACGCGCGAGCGCGTCAGAGTAGCATCCAGATCTGGATGGCGATAGCCTTTGCGAAATCGGTATTTCAAAAGTATCGGGGGGGCGTCTGGTGTCAGGTTAGCCTTGTAGACTTTCTACATATCGGTCCAAGAAATGGTCCGTGAGATGAGTCGCCCAACTGATACATGATCGAACGAAGGAGACTTGCAGCTTCGGCGCCTTGAGAAACAGGCTTTGCGGATGCGAGAAGTGCGGAGAAGGAGGGAGATTCCATTCTGCTATGATGGGTGGTATGGAATATGGACTACCGCTGGAGGGAAATGAACTTGAATGAACCTGAATGAGCTGCCATCAGTCACAGTGGTTCGGAATTCTGTATTTGCAATTATTATTGCAGTTTGCAAAAACATTGGCCCAAACGGATTTGCCAAACACACACAACTTTTTGCACATGGTTCACTTCTGACAAGTTTTTTGTCGTATCTCACTCAATTGTCAACCTATCGGCTCAATTCAATTATATCTGTGTTCTACTCATCGATCCCGAGATGCCAGTCTAACAAAAATCGTGATTTGACTGGATAATCAAAAGTAGCCAAAATCGGACTCGTCAGAGCACTTTCCGCTTTCCACAGGGCAACCAGAACCCCTGGAGTTGAATGGAGTATTGCAGTCTCTTCCGAGATTATATTTGAAGGTGCGCCAACTTATTTGAAGTCAATCCGTTGCGTTGTTGGGGCTCCCCGAACTGATTGCCTTTTTTCCTGTTTATGACTACTTAACAGTTGCAAGCTATAGCTCGTTCAAAACTTAGTCCGTGTACTCAAATGAAGCATGAATTTGTTCTCCATATCAA
>JABCKU010008426.1:0-13948 GCA_018221655.1 Myochromella boudieri
TCTCATCGTCAAGGGCGATGGCATTGGGGGGCAAATTGCGCCAATCCTTACGGAGACCGAGGTCAAATACGAATTTCTCAGAGTTGCTAACGTGCTGAATGAGGAATGATAATGAAGGGGCGTAGATAACAACGTCCGGAGGCGCATCGATGATCTCGATCAGAGGAAGGCCAATGATACCTGCTTCGAGGGCAGAAACATTGCAGAAGGCTTGGTTAGTGGTCGCAGAGGGTAGTTCTTGCATCACGATAATTCTAAACCGGGAGGAGTGAGTATAATTGTCACAGGAATAGAATTCCGAATGGCTCACGACCGAGTCGGACAAGAGAAACGTGTCGAGTACAGAACTCAGCCGTGCGTAGGAACGACTATATTGTCGTATATACCTGTTGAGTACAGAACTACAATACTGTCAGATATAATAGAATATGTAATAAATGTAATTGGCGCACCTCAGCCGTGCGTAGGAACGACTGAGGTACAGTGGAGTCCGTGTCCGATCAGTATACTTGGAACTATACAGTACCAAAATGCTTCCGTTCCTCCCTCCTTTTCGTCCTTGGTTAGAGTGGTCACGCGACCTGCACGTGGACATGACGCGACCGTGATCCCGTGTTCAACAAAACGGTGTGCCGGATGGTTGATTATCTGGTGTCACTTTATGACCCACCGAAACGAATGAGTCACAATGTCCACATCGGTTTCACGATTGAGTCAGGAGATGGCGGCTGCGTGGCATCTGGAGTAATAATGGTGCCTGACGCGTTGAGCAATTTATAAGTTTTAATTATACACATGACAATTGGACGTAACTCATCACAAGACCGTGACGCTAGGCGGCCAGGACTGTGTAGTCTAGATCTGTGCCTTAAGGTGCCTTACTATGTTTTTCACTGACAATGCATGGATATTAGAGAGGTTTGGAAGACAAAGAACCACCTTCGAATTCGCTACGCAGGATTGAACTAAATTTAAAGTAGTATGGTAGACTGTACGTGTACATTCGCTGTTCTTAACTTGACAAGTTTGAAAAATTTATCTCATGTCATACAGCACTGGCACTTGCCCCTGGGGCGGCTCTCCCAAGCGAATTATTGGGGGAAAAAGTTATGGGATATATGAACCACCTCCAGAGATCCCTGATTGTGGAAGTGTAGAAGCCATAGGCGCAGTCCCAAGCCCTTTTCAACTGGCTTTGCCACTCATGCCACGTCTCATGCAAGCTCATCCATAAACACCATACGATGAACGTGAGGATCAGCGTACTTGCGATTCCAACGACTACACGTGCTGTTACGGTAGATGTAGCGAAGCACATCAGTAGAAAGGCAACGAAGAATGTTACCATTCTGGAAGAGGAAATTAGATCAGGGTCACCAGCTATGAACAAACGATACGTACCCCCATCCAAGCAGTGCATAAGGAAGACTGTACAAAGCTGCTAGTGCCTCGAAGCCACGAGTTTTGTGCTGTCGCAAGATGAAATATTGGTGCTAACAAGATGGTCAGACGATTGATAATCAGCCAACCTTTTAAATGGCTTACAAGATCCGTGATGGAGGAGTCTTGTATTTTTTGTTTATGTTGTTTGATCAACAAAAGGCCAAGCATCATACTTGAGAGACTTGCGACCATGGACAAATAACTCATGATCTGTGCTGCTGATCGAACAAAAGTGTCATTTCCAACACCCGGCGAGGGGTCATTGAACGGGATAGCCAGAAATGCAACATTTGCATTCAGTAGAATAGACGCCTAAAGAGAAGCAAATAATGATTTTCTAAGAGATGTATCATCAAATCGTAACTTACATGGAATATATGGGTGCTCCATTCTCTATAGAGCTTCTTGAAAAACTGTACGAGGCGGGGCTTAAGCGCGACTTGGTCCACAAAGAGTACATCCATAGCACTCAAGGCATCTGGCCCAAAAAATAAAATTGTAGATACAATTCTGATAAACATCGTTCGTCCTTCTCTCTTGCGGCCGTATATGGATTGGTTTTGGTTCAAACGTGCACCGTATTGACCATGGAAGTTGATGAATCGATCGTTGACTGATGTCCGTATTAGATAACTGTGATGATCTGTAAGGGCGTGATCTTACGGATCATCTGCATAAATCGGCCTTCAGGAAATGTTAATCTAAGATATCTTTGGCAAAGTGGCAGAATTAACCTAAACACCAGACTGAGTGGTCACTTCCCAGTTTTTCTGTGAGATGTTAGTAGAGCTCGGGCGAGGGTTCCAAAGGGGCTGTAGTATACATACTTGATACATCTTTAACGAGTTTTGCCATTCGTTCGAGTTCTATAGCAGTGTAGTTGACCGTTGTTAGCCGACTTGTTAGAACATCTGCCGAAAAAAGGCAATAAGCCAAATGTAGAACGCATCAGAGCGCATCGCACTGTCAACATACCTGTCCGAGCGTCAGCTATCGTACTCGTTACCAGCTCACATAAGGCGGCAGTCGGTTTGTTTACTTGTGGGAACAGGTCCCAATGTTGCCTAGAGCCGTGAGGATAGTGATAGTGAAGACAAAATGATGCCTACCAGAATTGGATGTTTAGAAATGCTCCTGAGAACAATACATGTCAGTTGGCTAGCATGGCCGTATCATCGAAGGTGAGGTACTTATGTGCGTTGGAGAGGGATTCCCCCTCACCTTGGCCAAATAGTGGTCGATTTTGAATGGTTCAAGCCAAAAAACATTTCTTGACGCGGAAACGAAGTAGTACCCGTGTGTGGGCTGCCCTTCAGCTGGCATTTCGACCTCAAGTACCAGATGTGCGTCGGATGGCCATGGAACGCCCTTTTCCTGGCAGACATCTCGGATGGTGATATACAAGCCATTTAACTTTTTTAACACTAGTGGGTTCCAGATCCAGTTCTCAGTTATAAGCCTCTACATTGAAGCGGGCCGGAGGTCAGGTAAGGTTATGTAAATGCGAAGAAATTTGAACCTTCTCGTTATGGTAAAAGTATGGCTGCCCTTCAGGGTGCGTGAGCTCCTTCCAGCCATTCGGTATCTCACCGCTTAGAAAAGGTGAGCATCTATATACGGACTGATCAATTGTCGCTTACTAAGAAAGTTGCTTTTGTTCTGGGTCAATTTCAAATTTGGCGGATTGCTTAGGGTCACTGTTGTTAGTTAGCAAAATGAATAATTCGCAATGATCTGCGCCTCACATAAATCGTTCTCGGGCATATCGCGGAATATCACATGGCATGATTGGGGATGGCGGTCTCATAATTTCTTCGTAGATAGTACTATCCTCATCACTGGACGGCACATGTTCAACGAGGGTGTGTTGCAAGGATGGAGTAGCAGGAATAATAAATGGTGTACTCGACCCAGCGCCGCTTGATGCTTCTCCTGATCTCATGATCTGTAGCGCCACGACGTTCTCGTCCAGAACTAAACCGGTAATAGAAGAGCCTCTCTGTAAAACGCAATAATCCGGCTCGTTATCTGGGACGATACCATCAGGATACGATTCGACTACGCTGCTTGAGGAATCGGAGCTCCAGGTCACACTGGGAGGCTTTAGGAAGGTGGTTGGTACCATAGAGGGTTGAAGGATTGCTTGGTGAGGATTATCGTCAATGTAATTCGGTACCGCGGTTTCACAGCTGGGAAATCTGTGTGCGAGCAGCGTGCTGCGCGCACACACTCTGAAGACAAGCCAAAATAATTGTCGAAAGCGCTGAATATATGGCGCAAAAGTAGCAACTGAGATATGGCGCAGAACTAGCAATAGGCGTCGTAGCAGAGAGGACAGTAGCATATTGCAGGAAAGGCTCAGAAGAGGCGGTGCCTACAGACGCCATTGGGTTTATAACACTCGCAATAACACAGACGCCCACAACACGTTACACAGATCAATCACAGAGGAAGCCGAGATGTCATGCTTCGAACCCTAGAGAGAAATCTCGCCGGCCGCTCACCACATCTTCAAGGATGGTCATCGGAAGCCGGCAAGTGACCGGTGAGATGCACACCAGTTCACACACTAGGCTACACCTTACGCTGTCTCTCTCTCACGTTTGCGATGAGCAACTGACAATTTAGAATGAGGGTGAAGGATTGGCATAAAACAGGAAAGAGGTGTATTCCTGAGATCGGCCGTGAGGACATCCCTGGTTGATTGAAGAGGAAAACGGAGGAGGTTTTCGGTGACTGTGGTCTGCTTTAGATAGACACCATCAGCCGCTCCCCCATAAATGTCAAAAGTAAGCTCAAAGTGGGCACTTGCCCTATCTGCGCTGACTAAGTGCACAAATACACAATGATTCGCCAAGCCCATAGGATATATCGAGTGAGTGGGGGAATCCAACGCTTGATGCATATGTCTAATGATTATTGGTGCATAGAGTCATACCCAGAGTTTATGGCGACTCTGGAGGATTAGCCTGGTCTAAGAATGTTCTCATATGCTCCCATTGCATCCTTTCTCTCTCCTTTCCAGCCGCACGGCCTCTTCGCACCTCTTCGGCGTCTATCCGCTTCCAGTCCTGGTGCTGTGTAACCAGCCCAGAACATACACCGTCTATGATTTCTAATGGTAACTGCTCCAGATCAGGAGATGGGTTTGGCAGAACTTCGGTAGTGTGCTGAGACCCAAGTTGTGCGGTGGTATTGGTGGCAGCAGGAGCAGGGGTGGTGTGCACGTCACCGCCAGGTAACCAGTCCGATAGGATGGTGTCGGCAACTGCATACGCGTTCATCATGGTAGCGGCAAGGACACCTTTAGCGCCTGTGGCAGCCCAACCAGAGGCATAAATATTTTTTAGGAGAGTGCCGTCAGAGCTACTAGATGAAGGTGCGACCACGCGTCCCCCAGGCGTGGTACGTATGCGCATGAGTGTGGGGTCATGGAATGATGCTGGTTCAGCATGAAAACCAAGGGAAGGAACAACGAGCGTTGTAGGGATGGTAGATGTTTCTCCGGTAGCTATAGCGCGTGAGTGTGTTGGATCAAGTGTGGTATGGGCAAGTGTGAGATGTGCTTGCGAAGAGCCAGCCTCGGGCGGAGAGAGGTGAGTTGGAGAGCGGAAGAAGTCAAGAGACCATGTCTTTGGCGTTGTTCCGAAAGCATTTTTAGAGCCTTGGCGTAGCAGTTGAAGGATACGACTTTGTTGGCGGGTTGGGGTGGAGGTGGAGGTTTCTGTGTTGGAAGCGGGTGGAGGATCCAGGACCGATGACGAAAGCGGTACCATTGATGCGTCTTGGAGGTTCATGAGCTCTCGGAGTTCTTTAGTCGTGAAGGCTGCCTCAAGGGGACCGCGACGGGCGAAGATCGACACGTGCTTGACCTGGGAGCGCGCTAGGATGTCTAGCACAGGTGCAGGAACGTCGTATGCTCTAAGGACAGACACGGGCGTGAGAAGCATTCGGGCAATATCAAGAGAAACGTTCCCATTTCCGATGAGGGAGACGTGAGATATTCGTTCCAACGGGGGCGCTGGTGGGCGTGATGGATGCTGGGTATACCAATGGACTAGCGAGAGAGCTGGCACGCAGTATTCTGAGAGAGGTAGAGCTGGGTGAAGTGTAGGGAGTGTACATCCAGTTGCAAAAAGGACATGTGTGTAGTTCGTTAAGATAGAGGTCAATGGCAACTGCACTGTGTGTGAAATCTTCGTGAGAGTGTCCCCTATGTTCACATTCCCAAAAAATCGGAATCGTGGGTCGGAAGCAGATGCGTCAAATTTATGAGTGCAGTTCTGAGAATCGTGTTAGCCTCGACAGGGTGATAGACTATGAAAGGAAACGCAGGTGGTTGGCCACTACCTGACAGCTAAGGTTGAACCAGGGCCAGTCTATACTGCTGAAAAATGGTTATAGCCTACTTGCCTTGACTTCCGGGTGATCTGGTGCGACACCGTAGCGAACTAGCCCGTGAGGTGCCCAAAGACGGTCGAACATGTGTATTCGAAGTGGAGGGTGTGTTGAGTGCGATGTAAGAGACAGAATGCGCGAAGCTACATAGAATGCAGATGGCCCAGCACCAATAATGGCCAGCTTCATTGGTGCCATTGTGCAGGCCGCCACTGTTAGTCACTGATGAGCACTTGTCTCTGACTCGGGACTACTGAATCCAAACAACAGATGACTAAGCAGCGCTTTATTTCATCGTGACTGCCACCAGTGTCGGCGTACTAGTCCCAGGAGTGTCCAGGGTGGGCGGTGGATGTTGAACGTTGAATGTTGAATATCATCATTATCATTTGTTATTCAGGTGGTAGCTGATACTGTGAAGCTTTTACATCAGGTATGTCGCGAATATTTCATTTTTGCTGTGATTTAGTGACCATTGACGGCAGCCCAGAGCGAAGAGACCTTCGAATACATGCACACTCACCCTAGGACGTGACACTCTCTAATGGACACTGCTAGAGCAGAATAGCAAAAGAAAAGGTATGGGGGTGTTACTATGCGCCATGCGCATCCGAGTTAGTCCGAATGACTCTAATTTTCTAAGAGTATCATGTCTGCGTTATTTCTCCGAAGTACGTGAAACGGCGCAACTGACTGAATGCGTTTAAAATCGTCCAGGTCGTATTTAAAATACACTCATTCCATCCAAATTCATAATGTTGAAGCACCAAAACGCTAGTGCCAACAAGCACCTCAACGCCTAGTTGAGCGCCGCTTCTTCTTTGTTGCGATTGTGTGAAGTTCGTACACATACATGGAAATAGTTACCAAGGTCGTCATCAAAGCCAACGTCTGCCCATAGGACCACTCCGCCTCTACCCCTGGTTCGACGATCAAGCTATTTGCGCGGATGGTGAGCTCTGTGTAAAACACATAGTAAACAACACCAAGTGTGTAATAGAAAGTTATTGACGAGAGCGCAACACGTGCAGAGCCACCGTGGAGAAATTCAAGCAAGCTCAAGACACGCAACACAAGCCGAAGCAGTCGCATCACGGAAGTAAATGCGCCGCGGAGTTTATAGACAAGAGGTATGCGGCGCAACAGCCTTGGTCGTATTAATGGAAGGGAACCTATTATCGCAAATATGAAGGTTGGGTTAACCATAAGGATGAAACCAGAGACTGGGCCGCCCAGGATGACGATCAGGCTGAGTGAGTCGACCGCAATCCATGACCTTCGTATGCTCTTGTCCAACTCATCAAAAAATTCGTTCGGCCCATATAAAATCGTAAGGGCATGACACGGCTGCTGTGGTGCGCTGGCCCCGTAGGAAAGAAAAGGTTCTTCATGATCCCAGAAGTATATTGATAAGCCAGCCATCAGGGCTGCATGGAGGAGGTATAGGATGAATGTGGGGTCGAACAGAAAGTACTCCCTCGTCATTGGCACGACCCCTCTCCACGGACGCCCACCGCTGGTGCTCGTTATCAATGCACGCGAGGCGAGAACAACGAACCCACCCCACTGGGTTATCTGGCTGATTGTGATCACAATGTTGCCATGATATTGGGTCAGGCCAGTACTGGATTTGGCCTGCTGGATTGCACTTATAAGCACGGAGAAACCGATAAGGAAGAGTGACCGTTCGGTCGTTTTGGCTAGATTTTGGTACTTGGATGTTTTTTTCTTGTCCCGTGGCGCCGCCGTGTGATGTGGCGAACTTGGTTGGTGCTGGTGCAATGATGGAGGGTTTGTTTGGGGAGAATTGCTCGTCGCACTGACGTGTGTAGATGGAGGGTACGATATTTCGGGTGGTTGTATCGAGGCACCCAACAAGGAAGGCGGGTCGGTTGGCTCTAGCACCTCGGTTGGAGCATGGATGCTGGGAGCGGACATTCCCAACAATTGCAATTCGACATCCGAGTGTCCAGGTGGCTGGGTTTTCAAGAGATAGTAGAACACATAGAGTAAATTGAATCCTGCCAAGCAAGCCTGAGCATAGACCGAACCCCGTACACCGATTCCTACCTTACTGTCAACCTGCTGACCGAGGGAGGCTCAATGAGCGACGCACCTGCAATATCTGGATTCCCTGGTATCTGGCAAATCTCTACACCTTCTGTATCTTTCATTTCTCTCAAGAGGGGGAATACCTCGTCCCTAGGAAACGCAGGACATTTATGGGCACATGTGGGCCCATGGCTGTCCTTGTATTATGATGAACCATGAGACTGGCTCCATGGTATCCTTGGTTCTGAAATGATAACTTCGACCGGAATACAGTCATACTGACAGTTCAACAGGGATGGGGGATACCGGACGGATGCCATTGTGTTTACTGCGGTAAGAGGAATGGAAGTGGGAAAACTTGAATAAGCTGGGCACACAAACACCCACAAGTAATAATCAAGGGTCGTAAGTCCAACAAAATTCTGTTGTACTGGACAACAACAACGATCAATACATGTATTACCAGGTCGCCCGACACACTTGGGATACCGCTATACTCACAGAGAGACAAGTGCCAAGTTACCACAACGTTGTAGGTTAATCCCAAAGCGGCTCGGTGGTGGTGTGTTCACTGCTCAGAACTCTCATTGACAGCCTAGTCGAGTATCTCACTTTCAGAGAGTATAATTAGGCAGTTCACCACATACAGAAGAGCTTCAAAAGTGCGACGAAAGTGAAAGAGCTTGCCGACCCCGTGTCAGGTTAATGGCTATTCGAGAAACTCAGAGAGGCACTAGATCTTATGGAAAAGAATTACAAAACAGTGGTTTGGCTATTGAAGGAATTCGTCAACAATCTCCCACAATATTCACGCCGGTGCGACTCACCGTTGTTTTTCTTCGTAGCCCCCAAACATGATTTCTCTCAACGAGACCTTCACTAACTCAAGTTCCAGACGGCGATCCCAACCCATCGACCTAAAAGTATGTTTTTGCCTGCAAATGCATTGGAGTTTTTACTGAGTTTCAACTCTTTCAGAGACTCATTTGTCTACTTGCAAACACTGTAGTGGACGAGGCGCAACGAGCCTTGGCCACTTTACTAACTTGAAGGACAATGATCTTGGTGGCGTTGGAAGGAGTTTCAATTTCAAAAAAATTTTAACAAAACAGAGTGTCACTACTTCCATCCCTTTCCCTCCGCCCCTCACCCCTGCCACCACTGGTAGGACTTTGCCGTACCGCGCCCCCAAGTCCCTTTCCGACGACCCAACTCCGAGTCAACGGTCAGAATAGCTCCCCAAGATATGATAAGATATAAGGCACCGCGATGGTACTTTGTTGCTATGAACAATGATCACGAGTACAGCCAGGCACATGTCCACTCTCACTCGCAAGTCGAAGCCGACTCAAGCTTCAACCCAAAAGACAAAGACATGGAGTTCCCTATCCATACTTCCACTGCGAATAATGACAAATCCAAATCTAACCTTGGCCTCTTGACCTTGGTTTGATCTATTGTACGACGAGGTGCCAAGTCCGAGCCAACGATGAGGATGGCCGGTACGTTAGGAAACTGAGATGACCAACTTTTTGATTTTCCGCAGGACTCGGACAAACGAGTATGAGGATGATACAAGTCATACATAAGCGGCGCGTATTAAAGGCCATTATTCACCAAGCCCACCAGCTCCTTATTAATACGCTTATCTGGCTGTGCATTTATCGTCGCAAATTACCCGGTTATATGGTTAGTAAGATTGAGCACGCAACTCAATGAAATTTGACGAGCTGTGGAGGGCTGAATCAGATAATACTCACTGAAGCATTTAAAGAGTTGAATAAAGTAATGTGAATCTGGACAGCCATGGCCACCTCCCATTCTTCAACCACTGCATCAGTAACCTTCGGTATTCCACCTCCTTCTGGTGTCCGCCCGTTCCGCAATATAATCGATGGAGCAGACACGAATGTACCGTATGAATCTCATGCTATCACTCTCGAGAACCTTCGTGGGCAGGAAGCTTCTTACACGCTCGACAATGCTGGCTTTCAACTGGTCACTCACCCTTCGAAACATACAGCCTTCGCTGTAGATGCTGACATTGTAAAGGAGTATTACCCTGAGAGCGTAGAAATCATTAAACAGGTAACCGGAGCCAGCAGAGTCGTCGTGTTTGACCACAGTGAGACACTTTTGTTTCTCTGTGTTACATGCTAATCATTTTATTACACAGCCATTCGTCGTAGAACTCCGGACCAGCCTGAAGATCGGCCAGGGAAGCGGCAACCCGCAAAAGAGGCTCATGTAGACCAAAGCTCTGCAGCGGCTCGCGCTCGCGTGCATCGACACCTACCCGCTGAGGAGGTCCCGGAGCTTCTGCGTCACCGATATCAGATCATCAATTTATGGCGACCCATCTCGCACCCAGCGCTTGACTGGCCGCTCGCCCTATGCGATCATAGAAGCCTTGTGCCAGAAGATACCTTTCCTTTGGCTCTTATTTTCCCTGACCGCGAAGGGGAGATTCTTGGCGTGCGCTATAATCCAAGCCAGAAGTGGAAGTACTTCTACGGAGTGACCCCTGACGAGGCGATTTTGATTAAATGGTGCGCGGTTATTGTTCCATTGAATAATGAATGGGGTTGACAAAGTCTCTGTAGTTCTGATTCTGTCGAAGACGGCAGTGTTGCCACTTTCACGCCACACACATCCTTCGAGGATCCCCTCACACCGAAAGGGGCGCCGCCTCGAGAGTCGATTGAATTGAGGGCCTTGGTCTTTTACGACTAGCTGTAAGCGTTGGGTGTGTGGGGATTCATTACGGATAGTATGTATGTATACCTGAATAAACATGATATATGGCTTCGATAGTTGGTGTCAATTTTCTTTTAGGCCGGTGATAGGTGATAATAGATGTAGGACTGCCGGCGGAGCAGCCATCCTGCCACCACGAACCGTATCATTTTTTCAGTGATTTGATATACCCAGCGTACTCCCCGTTCCCACATCGCTTGTAGTGTAACACGCCCTCCTTGGGCGAAATGTACATGCGTTATAAATGAAGACAGGTTACACGTGAAACGAAGGATATCGGATGGGCCCTCAGCCTGTAGAAAATTTCCAGTTGCCCGTTTTTGAGGTCATAGTGAGAGGATAGGAATGCCGTATAAATAGCTTGCTTAGTTTTTAAAGGTCTTGCCAAAGGAGCCGAACTTCTGGAACATGAAATCGCATCAGTATCAAGTTAAACAGGCCCGGGTCCTGCAAACGGAAGAAAAATAAAGCCATTTTTATAAGCAATACTGTTACATTGAGAGGCAGACAAAAAAATTAAGATACAATGCAGATCAAGTGCGCCATACTATATTACATCCGAATCCAAGATGCTGAGAAAGACAGGTGATATGAAATACAAGTCCATGATGCCGAGAAAGGTAGATGACATATGATGTACAGGTCTATGTTGTGTAGAGAGATGGATGATATGTGCAAGCCAAGATATGATGATATAATGATAAAGTCCACGAGACAATCATGCAAGCCGAGTCCAATATTTCCATTATATGTCGTAGTCCAAATGCAGTTCGAGAATTACGCAACGATCCATGAGCAGGCAGTCTTGAAGCAAGGGTGGGCGATTTGAGAATCCATGCAGCGGTCATTAAGCAAGCAAGTCTTGAAGCAGGGTGGGCGGATCGAGTCGGAGATATAAGCAAGAAGCAACGAGCCAATCGAAGACAGAGGCCAAAAGGTCGAAGAAAAAAAGGGTGGCTGCACATCCTAGTCGGCCCAGACGGCGTGTATGCGTGTGGCCGTTCGAATCGAAAACCGAAAACAAATCCGAGTCCAAGGTCCACTTGGAGTGATGAGGGTGAAGTTGCATCCAGTGTCGTTACGCTTCAGGTTCACGCCGGCAGCCCAGCACGATACCCCCCTTACCCACGACGCCACGAAGCCCAGCAATGTCCAGCCCGAGGGGGACCGAAGAAGGGTGCACAGCCTTCCCCGATCCTCCTCGTACAAGACATCACGTGCACGCTAAGTGGTGTGGGCATCAGGGTGCGCCTCCCAGCGCACGACGGTCCTGCGTCCAGGACCGTCAGTGGGTGGCGCGCGGGGAAGACAGATATCGGCCTTGAAGAGTGGGGTGTGGCTGCGGCTGTTGAAGCATGTTCTTGAAACGATTTGGAGCAGCTTGGGTATACAAGAGCGGGGCCTAGACTCGGGACTTGAGGACCGGGTGAGCTTCATGCGTCCATAGAAAAAGGGAGATAGAAGAGGAAGCAGAAAGAAGTGGAAAGAAATCGAGAGGAGAAAGGTGATCCGGAAGGAAACCCGAACGACCTGGTTTGAAAAATAGACCCATTATTTGCGCCCACTATTCTTCTTCTTCTTCTTTTTCTGCAGGGGGAGGCTATATGTGAGATAGGGAACCCGACAAAGGAGAAGAGTGCAACTGACATTCTTGGGCTTAGTAACAGTGGTGACATCACCGAGATCGCCGGTGGACGAGCTCGAGGCGATTGGGGCTTTGTCGACAGTATCGGAGGACGATGGGCTGGGAGCGATGTCGCCAACTGAAGTATCAACGACCTTGGAGGATGAAGCGCTCGGGATGACGTCCTCCACCACAATGTCGACGGCTGTCATGTCGGCGAGACTGTTGATCGAGGAAGCGCCAGGGATATCTGCCGCAGTATGCAAAGCGTCAAACTAGGAACCAAGGTGTTGTAAGCGGGGATCGAGGCAAGAAGTCGACATGATACGTACAGGTGGCTCAGGGTAGTCCTTGGCGTCGGGCTGTTCAGCTTCGTTCACAAGCTCCGGCTCAGCAGGAGCAGTGAGATCGAGCTATACATCAGGCGATTAGAAAAGATACAAGGCGGGATGAAAAAGAAGGCTCACCTGACTGCCGACACTTGAAGATTCGGGGGTAGTGTTGACCACCGTGACGTCGCCGAGGTTGTCTGCCGAAGATGAGCTGGCGGTGGCGAGAACAGCATGAGCAATCCCAGCATTGACCTGAGTAGATTGTTAGCGATAGGTAAAGAAAACAGTGTGACAACATACGGGAATCTGCTCAGGGAACGACCAAATGAGCTTTTCGATTTCACCCGCGATGTCTGGCCTATCGACGATAGCGACTTCCCAGACCTGCTCAAGCTGTACGAATCATTTAGTAAAAGATTCACTGAAGGCGAGGTTAAAAATATGGCTTACAATTTGCTTCCCGTTGACACTCTGGTTGTTGTCCACGTCACCCTTTGCAGGGTCTTCAACCTCAGCAAACCCTGGGAAGAGTTTATTGAGTTCTTCTTCGAGAGTCATGATGTGGGGCTATAAGAAAAGGCGGTATCAGAATCTTTTTAAAATGAGAAAGGTGTTTGTACTTACTTTTGCCATCACGTTCTCGACCATGTTGGGGGTATCGACAGTGTCAGGAAAGCGACCGATTTCGATATCAGGTGCCTAGGCGATGCACGATAAGTTAGAAATGGAACAAACTAGATGAGAGTGGTCATACAAGCTGGGCGTTTGCATCTGCGTTGTCCTGCGACTCAAGGCCAGCCACGACATCGCAGGACTCCAAGGAGGCACCAGCCATTGGCATGGCCACATTGAACTGGAAGCAGACAGTCATCAGCTTTGGAATCATGTGAGAAGGTATGGTTGATAATACGTACTGCAGCCATACTGGGTTGTGAGGAGCTAGACGCAAGGTTGAATACAGATGACATGGACTGCAGTTCCAGTATAAGAGGGGGTATGACGATAAGAGGGAATGTAACGTACGGAGCTTATGGGGTCCATGACCGTTACAAACAGAGTGCCATGGAGAGAGTCAATAGTGAGAACGGTCTATAGAAGAAACATCAGCTGGGCGTGGACAGAAGTGAAGAAGGGCGTACCTCAGACGCGTCACTCCGATGCAAATTGCGCATTACTCTGGCCCAAGCACCGGACTTGACGAGCTCGAGGACGAGGGAGGAGAGTACAAGGGCCAAGGACAAGTACCAAATAGACGGCAACCAGTACCATCTTGGCGAGTTGACCTTGGCATAAGGAATGGCCGTAGGCGGGATCGGGCAAGTCGGGTGGGTCGGGTAAACCT
>JABCKU010008427.1:0-12348 GCA_018221655.1 Myochromella boudieri
TTTTATGCACACACCTTTTTGAGATTTGGGACTTATCTTGACTGGCATTCGACCTTTCGGGCTTTTTGCCCTTTTTTGGGCTTGTAGACGCTTGCACAAGTAGTGACAAGTAAAACTTAAAAGTACTGATGCATTGCCGTCTAGGTTAGTTGTCATATGATATTTCAGAACACAGAATATGCTAGCTGTAACTTGAAGTTCGAGTATAGACCCATATGAAATTAGGCTGTGGTGGATCACGAACGACTCAAGGCCCACGCAATACTGGCCGTAGTAACAGCAGGGGTGGGTTTTTGTTGGCTGCATGGTAAACCAGGAGTGGCGGTGGACGAAGTCAGAATCTGATCATTTAGAAAATAGTACTACCAATGCCAATGATTTTGAAATAGTAGGCGAGTATGCCAATTCATAATTATCATAGCCTAATCCGCCCCTCTTCAAGTCTCTCCCATAGCTCATTCAACACATGTTGAGGAATAGCGAAATATCCAAGGATGACACATTCAGCCCCCCCGAATATGCCCAAAAGGAGGGATTGATATCCCAAACGCGAGGCCAAAATATTGAAGGGCAACACGCAGCACCAGAACGTCACTAAGGCAATTGAGTACCAAATACTGGTGGGACGAGAGAAGATGGGAATTGGGAATTGGGGTCTCCCCAATGTGATGAATAGGGCGATGTGATGGGGAGCGGTGAGGAGGAAGGCGAGGACATTTAAGGGCCAGACGGGGAAACCGTCGTCGATACTAAACATCAGGGTCAAAGTGCAGAGAACTGTGGAGACGAAATAGAGGTGGCGCGGCCTCATGGTGTTGACCGTCGCGTCCAATTTTGATAAAGTTACGTCGGATCCACTTACACCAACGCCCTGGCTCAGACTCTCTGCCAGCAATGGGCTACCGCCGATATGCTCGACGTCATAAAGGTAATTTAATACCATGCAAAGAAGAACGATCCATTCCAATGCCGACCATATCATGGTCAAAATTATTCCGATATGTGGCCCTTCCCCGACGATGAAAAGGATATTGATGTAGAAGATGACGACCCAAAGAGGGATGAGGAGGAAGCCGAGGAAGATCCAAGTGGATGTGATGAAGACTGAGGCTGAATGATCGAGTGATTCACGACGCTTTTGCCAAATGAGGTACAAGCAGACATGATATACGATGGTGGCAAGAAATCCGATGAAGCTAGGGACGATAAAATATGCGATGCGTGAAGCGACTTGTGTGAACGACGAGACGAACGCTGCAGTCGCGATAAAGCAGGAAATGATACTCAAGACAACGAGAGTTCTTGAAGGAAAGGGTGTAGGAACGGCTGTTAACAAGGACTTGACTTGGGGTGTGTTATCAGACATAGGGTGCTATCGGAGGTGAAGCCAGGGTATGCGAGAGCGTTTAAAAGCCAAGTACTAAGCTGCGCAGCATTCTTGATAAGGTTCATTGTAACAGGCTTTCGCACAGAAATAGCTTGAAACTAACTACCAAGACCACAAGACCTCCCTAGCCACGCCCAAAAGGCTACGTCTTGTACTGGAAATCCGAATCGTAATCGATGCATAGTCAAGGGGTTGGCATATATGACGTACCTTGCGCGCTGAGATGAAACTACTTACAATTAAGAGGGTTTGCACCTGCTATATCTGGACACCTGCTCCCTGTGGACAGTCAACCAAGACGCGTGTCTCAGGACGTAGGCTTAAGACATCGGGGCGCTTGAATCCCCGTGGCCATCGCCTTATAAGTAAGCGCCTCGCCCTTAAAGTAAGTTCGCCTCATAAGCAGGACGACAGTTATGATCATCACGGGGCTATCAACCTCAGGCTCCCACTCTTCGCAACGTATCCTTCGCAATGTATCTTCCGGTGTGCAAGGGGCGCCTGCATATCCATAAAAATGCCTAGCTTCGTTTGATCAGCCTCCTGGCTACAAGGTGGTGCAGGGCCAAACATGCCCCCATATCAGATTGAAGGCATTACCAATTGTTGATGCGTGTGTTGAAATAGTGTATTCAACCTGAGCGCTGCCAACAAATTCGCCTCACCGAACACAACTCTGATATATCAGTCGGTTTCCATCCTAATTTGTAACGGGTAAAAGCGTCGTTCATACAGTCCAATTTCCCTCTCACCATACAAGGCTATGAGAGAGGGTGTGAGTCCGAGGTCATGGTAAACAGTTACCTGAAGTAACTTGGTCTGGGAGAGGCTAGGATTCAACTACTGCCAGATTTACCTTCGGTCGGATTGGTTCTCGGCCCTAGCATCGTGCAGTGAATGGATACTCTGCCGTGGTGAGAAGAACAGAATATGCGAGTGAGTCATTTCGTCATCCAAGTCGTCAAGAGAACATAAAAAAAGGATGACCGAAGATTTGTAAGCCGGCGATCAAAACTTGCCACTACGACCAAAATAGTCTATGCCCGCCCCATGACTAGAATACAATTATCTGATTTTCAGTATGCAAACATCTACCGGAATCGCCTTTTGGATGGAAGTTCACATTTTGAAGACAACTTCGATATCCGATAAGGTCTTGTACACATGAAAAAGGCATAAGTCACATCATCTGACCCTCTGACGTTAGTTACTCACTACTAGTAGGTCACTAATAACTGTATAACAGATCGCGTGTCACGGTGAAATAATCTCAGAACACTGTTAGATGCAGGCCTAAGTATATATTGTGCTAAATTATATTACAGTGAATCGTGAATGCCTCATGATGCACCTAACATCGGCAGTAGTAACAGCAGCAATGAATTAATATTGGCTACGAAAACTAGGAGTGGCGGTACATGGTAGCTCTCCCTAGCAGTGCAGAGGTGAATTCTAAAGCTTCTGGACGCCATCACTGGGCATCACAAGGTTCAAACTACAATTTTTTGGGGGTTTTAAGAAATTGATCGTGAATCATGAAGCATAAAGTCAAAGCAAAATATTTGATCTTTCAAAGTCAAAAAGGGCAGAATGAAAAATTCAGACCACGATAACAAACAGTAATACCAGTGCCAACGGTTTTCCTTCATATACGAGTATGCCAATCCATTAGTACAGTCTAACCTGTCCCTCCCCTCCCCTATTCGATACAAATCGATGAACGACGAGATAAGCAAGGATGGCGGTTTCAGCTCCCCCAAAGAGGCCCAAAAGGATGGACTGATATTCCAACCGCGACACCAAAATACCGAAGGGCAACATACCGCCCCAGAGTACCACTAAGGCAATGGCGTACCAAATACTAGTGGGGCGAGAGAATATGGGAATTGGATACTGGGGGCGCCCCAACGTGATGAATAAGGCGAGGTGGTGGGGGGCAGTGAGGAAGAAGACGACAACGTTTACGGGCCAGACAATATGCACATAGTTGTCGATGCTGAACATCAGGGTCAATGTGCAGAGAACGGTGGAGACGAAGTAGATGTGGCGCGGCACCTTGCTGCCGGCCGGGGCTTCCGGTTTGGTTGTAACTACGTCGGATCCGCTCGCACCTGAGTCCTGGCTCAGGCTCTCAGCCAACGATAGGCCATTGGGTTTGATATGCTCTATTTCATAAATGCCCTTCAATACGAGGCAAAGGAGGACGATCCACTCCAATTTCGACCACACCAAGGTCAGCACCATTCCAGGAGCTGGCCCTTCCCCGGCAGAGATCTACACAGGTTAATAATCCTAATCCCAGACCCAGACGTTAAACGTTACGTTGAACACCTGCCACTCATTGAGTTAAGTTTTATCGTCTGGCCGACTCTTATGCAAGCACAGGCTCATGACATCGGAGTGCTCTAATAACCATCGTCTTGCAGTAAGCGCCTTACTCCATCTTTAGAATAAATTCGCTCCATAAGCAAGACAACAAATGGGTATGATCACCACTCACGGGTGTACGTACATACATACATAATGTAATTTCAAGGTTATCAACCTCCCACTCTCCGCAGCGCATCTTCCGATGTACAAGGAGCGCCCTATACATCCCTGAATATGTCTAGCTTCGTCTGATCAGCTGACTATCGCCGATTTCTCATGCGTGCGGCGGAACAGTGTAGTGCATTCAACAGATGATTGACTTTCCTAGTGTAAGAAGGAAATAAAGAAGATTTTTGCTTCTCCGTTGCATGATGTACTGCACAGGGGGCTGTGTGGCAAGTAGTTACCAGGAGTAACTCGGATTAGGGATTCTAAGGTTTAAAGAGTGTTGTAAACTGTACTTTGCAGGGTGGTTTCGACCACGTAGTTGGGAACATGGGTGGACGAGTTGATGGCATCGTATAATATCCAAGTCATGGAAGAAGAGAAAGTTTGCACATGTGGTTACCACTCGCCATCGTGGCAGTGACATCAAATAATTATCGCGGTGCCTTTATGGCTATTTTGTGGTATAGTTGACTCACTTTTCTCCTTCTCTCCATCAACTGGACGCATTTCCCCCTTCTACGTACATATCATAATGGGTGCTGCCCCCGATGCCCTCCTGTCCCACATCGTCGCTCAGCTCGAGTCCAACGTCAACTTTCTCGTTGATCAGGGATACCTGAACCGTACCGATGCTACTGCATTCGTTGCCAAGCTTCCCAGCTCCTCTACAACAAATGTGAACGGGGTAATACCAAAAGTGCCCGCAACGCCGGCACGGCCAGCATATCCCCAGGCGCGTGCACTGTGGGCATACAACGAAAACGGCCAGGTACGGCACCGCAGCCTTTTCCCATTAAAACATAATATAACAACAGTCGAACCCAAGCAGGATACGGACGACCTCTCCTTCCCCGCCGGTGCCACCATCGAGATCATCGATGAGACCAATGCTGATTGGTGGACTGGCCGTGTACAAGGCACCCAGCGTCAGGCTCTCTTCCCCACTGCCTACGTCGAGAAGATCGCTCCCTCTGCCACCCTTACTCCTGCTCCAAGGACCCCATACAGGCCCTTTGGCGCAGCCCTCCATGGGCAGGACGTGCCTCCACCAGTTGGAGCGGGGACGAACTCGGTGGGGCTGCAGGAGAAGCCAGGTACAGAAGAGAAGAAGGGTAAATTCGGGAAATATAAGGAGACAATGGCACACTCCGCAGCCGGTGGTGTTGGGTTTGGAGCTGGTGGGTTATTTTTTTTTCTCCCCTGGTGGTATGCAAAGGAAGCTGACGTGTTTCTCTTTGCGTACTAGGTGCGGCGATCGGAGGAGGCCTTGTCCGTGCAATCTTCTGATCATAGCCGGAGCATGCATGCCATCGATGTGCGCTATGTGTTTCAACGACGAATCAAAGCACGATTCCATAGACGTGGATGTGGCTTTTATGATAACTTATTCAATGACGTGCTACACTATCAGGAGTGGTCTTCATCCAAATACCCCGATACCATGCATACTATGTCTTCACCACGGTACTTAACTTATTCTTGGATTTCTCAATTTTATCAGTGCAAGCTCGTCGAGAACGCTTTCATTCGGACCGTACGAAGAACGGGCGAGACACCTGATCATTTGTGTACGGTGTTTACACGAAAATACCGTATGTCAATTAGCCTTGAGACCGTAAGCAACGTCGAAAGGGGTTGAAATCCTGCATTGAGTTGCCAAAATGGTTGACGGGTACATTTCCGTGTTTTATGTCATGGCACGGCCAAGGTTATTAAACAAGTAGACAGAAGTAGTAATTGCTTGCAAGACATCGCACCCCATGAACAATATGGTTTTGATGGAGGTAAGGTAGTCCCTAAATCGAGTGAAATTATTTACTTGCACCGTCTACAGAAGTATCAACGGTGCAAACCTTCAGGAGACAATGAATGTGCCTGAGCTTGGTCGGTTTGGAAAGCCGCCTCACCTAATGAGCTTAAACATCGCTTGCCAATCTAAGTTGAAGAGTAGTACAAACCTAGGCATAACCGCAAATCGGTAGCTACTGAGTGAGAGAAAATTTATACCGGGTATCACATGTTGAAAATCTACCACTGAGGTTGATACAGCATGTTCATGGAGAAAGCGGAAGATTTGGTACTGGTCGCTTCGTTCCTCCGATTACCTTCACTGTCGGTTGCAAAACAACTTCACCCTATAGGGCACGGTGAGCGATACTCAACGATTTAGAATAGATGTACTCTGCCTCCAGTGTGAGCCAAACAAAATGGGAAGATAGGTTCGCCATGGGGAAGCTGTTCTCGTTGGTATGCGTCTGGAAATGTAGGTGTGATGATGGCAATCCCTTATTGATCATCGTGGGGATCCATTCTATCCTCATATTGTTATACGAAGAGGCTGGAGTGCTCCGAGTTCTGCTGACGACACGATCGAAGACGCTGAGGACACATCCAGGTCAAACAGCCCTTCCTGGAGGAAGGGTGGATGATTCAGATAAGAGTTTCATAGAAACCGCGGTACGTCCTTTGTAGTAAAGCTCTGTACATGCTTATGTCTTGTTACAGTACCGTGAAGCCTACGAGGAGGTTGGTTTACCATTGGACTCTCCAGATGTGCATACCGTCGCTATTCTGGAGCCGTCGATATCCCTATATCGAATCGTCGTGATACCCATAGTTGCGATAGCTACGCGCCCCTCTCTCCTAGGTGAACTGAAAGCGGAGGTGAACGAGGTAGCCAGGATTTTTACCCACCCCCTCCGAGCAATACTGGATCCCAGTCTTGCAATCGATGAACCCTTAGTGGAACGCGGAACGGAAGACTGGCCATATGAGCAAGACCTCTACGTAAGCACCGCCCTCTGGCCCCTCTACTCGTACGATTAACAGCGTTACCTCCCAAAGAACACGTCGGATTCGGCAGTTGCGATCCTGGGCAACATGATGTACCGCATGCACCGATTCAGAAGCTCAGCATCACCAATAAAAGGCCTGACCGCCGACATCCTTGTAAGTGGTCCAGTTCTGCTTGCGCATCCCCAGTTCCTCACCACCGATACCTCGTTATCATAGATCAAGGCGGCTAAGATCGCATTTCATACTGAGACTGTGTATGATCGATATGCCTCAGGTCAAACACGGACCTTTGAAGAGATGCTTCAACTACTAGGGAAAACTACGGAATGTACCGAGTTAAGCTGACTGCTCCTCTGCCATCGCGATTAGGCTTCCCGCGTTGTTCTGTAACGCAGATTGAAATCCGAGATGCATCGTTTGGATAGTAGTCCTTAAAACTAGTTTAACTCGTCGGTGACATAATGTTATCCTCGGTTGATTAATTACATATTATGACATGGGCGTGTATCATATCAGGGGGTATAGCTCAGCTGGGAGAGCAGCAGACTGAAGTTACGTGTTCTTCTGAAGGTCCCGCGTTCGATCCGCGGTACCCCCATTTTTTTTTCACTCCATCTAACGAAATTAGAATACATTTATCCCCATCTTAACACTCAAATTATAGGTCGATGCCCACTAATACAAGAACCCTACCTCCCTTGAGCGTTCAGACTTATTCCAAGACCGTATACTGAATTGATAACTCGGCCCTGGGACCAGTGGCCGAGATTATAATCCAAGAATCATTCAAAGCGTATATATTGAGAATTGAAGCGCCTGTACACCGCTACCGTGAACAACCTTGAACTCGATTACGCAGCCGTGGTTCGCTGATCTCGGTGTCCTCCCTTGGGTCCAGTGGCTGTTATTGCCTACAAGCCTAGCACACATGCTAGAGCCCCAGCTTTGACCCAGACTTGAATATGTCTAGACCAGAAGCAGCCAAGAGGGTAAAGGAGCTCTAACACCTGTACGCCACACACCACTTCAAGGCGCTGCTGTCCGAGAACACTGCCCACTTTGATATCGCTGGTTGAGAACATCAATAAGGGAGAAACATCGAGTACGGGGTGAAGTATGCCCTCTTGCGAGAGTCGTGGCCAAAGGAGGAGATGTAAGTACTAGTCCAGTTTGAACCGCCACTTGAAAGATAACCTGGTTACCTAGGCCACTATAGGATGATGGATGTCAACGCTTCAAGTTAGTGAGTGAAAACTCGGCATTAGCGTTTTTGTACGACGCACCACATGTACCCCTTCATATTTTTTGTCTGGCGGTCACAGTTTATATGGTGCTCAGATGGTGTAATTAAATTCGTTTTCAGTCGTTGACACTGTGATCCACATATCATAGTAATGAGGTTGGGAGCCCGGACCCTACCAAAATCATACTAGTTTGCTCAAAGGTCACTTTTAAGGCCGCTTTTAACACTACGAACAAAACAGGAGAAGCATTTCTGCTATCTCAGTACGACTAGGTTTAAGGAGCACAGCACTGACAGAATTCGATCGAAATGACGATAGTAAAGTGGTAGAAGGTTGCCAGACATGTTCACACGGTTGAAATTTACGATTAGAGTCAGGTCTAATTCAAGTCGCCATTGAAGATACACCTTATAAATCTCTAATCTCTTACTCACACGTCCGACATCTCTCTTGAGGGTAAAGAGTGCGGCCTGCCAGGATCACATTTAAGGTACAAGGTAAGAAATTATATTTTTTATATCGTGGGCGTGTAGGACTGATAATTATAGGTTAGAGAGTCACAGGACCCTACACATCGAGTAAACTATACTGAGTGCTATAACCTAGTTGATACGGCAGATCGTTTGTGGTCAACACCTGATGCAAACTTCCGTCATTCCGTGTGAAATGCGAGTATGATTTGTTTTGCAGCGTCATCACTGTCAGGGGCTGTTCGAATTGAACATGTTCAAGCCGCAAGACCACATGGCCTTACAAGAATAATATGTATCATTGTACAGATTCGCCATATCTGATCAAGCTGCACGACCTGTTTACAAGAGCCCAACTCGTGTTCAACCACGACTATGACCACCATCTCTGGCTATGCTAGTCTTTCTTCGAGAGCTTCTGTTGAAGACGCCCTTACTGTCCTTGCAGACGTGACAGGCTCTTGGGATCACGAGCGTTATCCGTAAGTCCCGCCAGTGCCTACTCCTCCATTGCTTTCCCAAGGTGACATCTAAGCTTTCTAAGGTACGCGACAGATGGTTCTAGGCTATGGAACAGATATACCCAAGATATCGCTCGCAACATGATCAAATCCGAGGCGTTTAAGCGATTTCAAAGCGATCTGCAGAACTTCAATATTTCCAAAGGATCGCAACTTCGTACATACGTGGAAAGCATATTTACCGCTGTCCTGGTAAGCTTATTAGCATTACAACTTCGAATTCATGCTCAGGAAACCCTCCTTCAGCGGGACTTTCAAAGGGTACGACATCCATCAGACTCTCCACCTGAAAGTAGTGCAACGCGCGATTTGCCTGAATCGGGGGGAAGCTCACAACCCCCTGCTCCAGGTACGAAAGCACCGCATAATGTGAGCTACTTGAAAAGTAGACAGGACTCCATCATCAACTCACCTCATCATCTTTCAAGAGTCCAAAGTGAGCCTCAGAGTCATTGAACACAAGAGTCGAGTGTTTCATCGTCCAATGACGACCTAATTCAGAAATTGTGAAATATTATTGGTATTCCTAGGAGACAACGTCTCATTCACTCGGTCATTCAGTGGGTCAAGATCAGGACTCATCAAGGTGATAAGATAGCCGTTGGTGCTCCCTCGAGAGACGAGCCCATCCAAACTTGCGTCTGCTGTGAGTGCCCATAGGTCCAGTCCCTTGTTCGGGCCATATCAATCCTGATTCTAGCGGTCCAGCAATAGATGAGCGATCTGTATCATGAAGCATAGAAACATCCTCACAGTTCAAACGGATCGTGGCACATCGATAATGTTATCAGTCCATCTAATTTGCCTGATCGTCAGTGCTAATCTGATTACACGTCTTGCGGTGTCCCACTTGGAGATAGTGTATACTCCGGCTATTCTTTTTCGTCACCAGGCTTACCGTCAGAGCCAATGGCAGGAGGTAAACTTCCGTGTCGGACGTTTACCCAGCATGATCCGGGTCCCATGTGCTCAGTTATCTTTGTGAGACAACTGATCCGGAGGTCGGTATATTCTACACAAGTTTACGGGGCTATACACTACATACATTAACGATGCAGGGAAATCAACTACGCCAATATTGAGCCAAATCATGTATCCTGTCCAGTACCACCGTAATATATGACGTTTCATTCAGGAGGTTCTCAAAGTGCTTGATCGCTTCCTCTTCCGTTAGATCTAGGCGAAACTTTTCCTGTATTTGTTCATGCACGTCACGGTGTTTGATGTCCGGGATGTTGGCCTCCACCATTAGGGCGACAAGGTTCAGTATGAGGTTTGCGCTCTTCCGTAGGATGCTGAAGGCTGTGAAGCAGAAGTTCTTGAAGCGTGCATAGTGCGGTGACTGTGCACCACCCATCCCATCGACCATCTCTTTACACACTTTGACCGGGGGTGGAAAAGGTTTCGGATCACGTCCAAGTATGTAACCAAAATCGACTTGGAAGGCATGTCAGAAGAGGGCTCATGTAAGAAGTGAGTGAATTGTTTACCATGAAAGAAATGGCCTACAAAGGTTACAATTAGACTTTTATCGATATACTGTTTGAGAAAAACTAACCATCCGGTGTCAACAGGAGATTGTCCAAATGCCGATCCCCAACTCCCAGTAGGTACGTCACGACACAATAACCGGCTTCAAATAACGATAGTCAGCAAAGCTCTGCATCCCATGACACATCTCGACATACCACAACTCCTTACGAACGTGTCAATCACACTTGGCTCAACGCCCGATGTGCCAACGCTCCCCTCATCTGGGTTATTCACCCGCAGATAATTTAGCAGATTCCCATGTTCACTGACGATGGCCGCGATCGTCTTACTGGGAATAAACTGGGCCATCCCCTGAAGCGGACCTGTCGCAAGCACGTCATACGGACTCAATTTTAGGTCCAGATTCTCCTTGCGTAGCAGCCGGTCCATGAGGGTGAACAATTGGATAACCAGCTGATCCTGACGCATGTCATCACCGTCTTTGAAGATGACAGGGTACTCTGTGCCATCAGTGCACTGGAAATAAAGAAGGAGAGGAAAGAGATTGGACTTGAAAACGGAGGATTTTTCAGCGTTGATACCAGTGACTTCTAACCGGGCATTGAGAGGAAGTGGGAGGGGCGGCATCGAAGTAAGGTTGTTCTTGGAGTCAGATATCATGGAACGCAGCTTCTCGATCTTCTTGGGCCGTGGGTCTTTCGATGTCCGTAGCTCTCTCGCGCGCTTGGACAAGGTGTCAACAAGGAGACCTTGTCGCCGCATAAGTTCCCGCCGTTCAGAACCGTGGGGTGCCTAGTAACGTGAGAAATATTAGTTTGAAATATTATCAGAGTAAGATGTATGACCAACTTCAAGTATCTTGTTCATGAACTTGAAGACAACACGGCCGTACATCTTAGCCATTACTCGGTCCTCGAGTGCCACTTCGACCATCAGATACCAGTACAATCGGTTGCCAAGAACTTGATTATCCACCCCGCGAGCGATGAGAAAGTCGGTTAGTCCACTGTCCTCGTACGATATTGCACTGGTCGTCGCTCGCGCGGACCGTTGCTCGCTGGCAGCGCTTTCAAATTTGAGTGCCTGTACAAGCTGGAGAAGGTATAACAGCAGTTCCTATTCATAGAGTTAATCGAGCTGTGAGTAGCTGGAGTAGAACCAGAGGGACGCACATCGTCATCGGCACGCGTTAGTTGCCTCACAGCAAAAGCTCTTACTCGTGAATCCACGGTTCCTGGCCCCAATAGTTCCAGTGCATCATCTGTGTCAATCTCCGTCCACTGAGGGAGTAGCTCTTCGACGGCCTGTTTTACCTCGGAGGAATCACGCCATGTCACAGATTTGAGGAATTTTGTTAATCCGCGCTTGTCTCGCGTCAAGTAGAATCGGAACTTCCATATCAAATCCTTCTCTTCTGATGATAATTGCTGACTAGGCGAATAATTCAGGATCACCTGGACAATACAGAAAATTAATAGAGCAGATATTCTCGCAATGCAATGTACATACTGCAAGCTCATCACGAATCTTAGCATTCGGCTTTAGCTCTCGGTCGTAAGGGCTACTACGATGGCTGCGAACCAATCGTCGGTGCTTGTCTTCCACAGGGTTTTCGCGATTTGCTTCAGGATCATCAACACTCCAGAGGTTGGAATCTGGGGAAAATATAGAGGATATCGAAGCTGCGACTTGCGTTTGAGATGTTGAAGGTATTGGAGGGGGAGCTGTGAAAACTGGTGGTTGAGACTCCTGGAAACCGATCTGAGAAAATGACTTGACTCGTGACTAAGACAACTAACTCACTGGTTCGTTGAAGACTACCGGAAAGTCGAAGCGTGGCAGATCGATGTAAAGAAACAAATTGTCTGACTGCTCCATTTCTGCCTGGGGTCGTCATT
>JABCKU010008428.1:0-13881 GCA_018221655.1 Myochromella boudieri
AATGCCGTGCTTACTCTCCAACAAGCTGGACGATGTAGCTGAGGGCGGAAGGTGTAGTACAGAGTCGCATGACCCCGAGCCCAAGATCAATGCCCATGTTCGCGCCGATACCGCCAACTAACATGTTTTACCCATCCATTCACATACACCCGGCAGATGCGGGATTCATCAAGAACACCCCATGGTTGGCCTTCCTCCCCCACCCAACACCCACCTCATCTTCCTCCTGTGCTCACGGCCTTCTCCTTCCCAGTTTGGAGAGGAAAACGATGTGTTGAGTTAGGATGCTAGATACGCGAATAGGGTCCACTCCCGGCTAGCGGTGGACTTGCAGCGTGATGTGTGAGGAGAAAGAGAATTTGACAGAGTACGAGTGTGTGGGGCCCAGTTTCGCACTTGGAAAAATATTAATATAAGCGACCAAAGACATTAAAGTGCAGTTAGGAGGACTTACATACTTTTACCAGGCTGAGAAAGTTGAATATCATGCGGACGTGACCTATGGTGAAAGTGACGAGTGTCGATCCAAAAAAAATGAAGCGTTTGAGCGTAAGGTTTCAGGACGGCTGGTTTAACCTGCTTGCTGCCAAAAAGATGAGAGGAGGGTGTAGTATGGCGAACACCAAGGATAAAGTGAAGATATGGGAGGCAGGCAGTCCTGGCATCTTTGCACTGATCATCTTATTTGCGATTTTCTTCTCAAGCCCGAGGTGCACGATTCCACGCCGTGTTGTGCGCAAACTCATCGGGTGTGACGACTTGGATGAGCAAGGAGAAAGGTCGAGAACAGGCCAACCAGTGGTTTCGGGTCAAGACTATCTAAAGTAAATAAGCGTAAATACGAGTCCTTGGAACTTGAGAAGCCGTTGAAGATTTCATTGAGGGCTGATTATACACCGTTGAGAGTGGCCCCATGCGCTTATGTGTTACTGCGGCGAAAAAGTATACCAAAATTTCGCTCTAACCCACAGCCCTATATCGCCAATATCTGGTTCCGTCGTGACTAAACAGTAGGCAGTCACCGTGTATATCAAGACGTCGACCGCGAACAGGCCTGTGTTCATACTGATAGTCGCTACCCCACCGCACATACACCAAAAGGCGTACACGAATGTCATCATTCTAAGAAATAACGGCATTAGTAAAGTGACCAGAAACCTAAAGTGATACTATGCGCTTGACTTACGCCCATGAGTATAGAGCATTGGGTAGACTGTAGAAGGTCGCCAAAGGTTCGAAGCCAAGGGTCTGGTGCTTTCGTTTCCTTAAAAATGAGCACTTCATGTTCAGGTATATACGTGAGCTTGTGTTGTATCCCATTCGAAAATGCAACCAACAAGGACAACTCACGATTTCGCTGGGAGTATACTGGGTACAAATCTTATGCCTACTCATCAGGAATGTTCCCAACAGTATGCTACCAAGGCTTGTGAGCACGGAGATATAACTAGCCATCTGAGCGGAGGAACGGAACAGTGCTTTGTTGTCGAAGCTGGTGTTTGAGGGGTCATTGAACGGGATAGCCAGAAAAGCGATGTTTGCATTAAGTAGGATAGATGACTATTCACAACAGGCAAATGTCAGAGATTTCAAGAATATAAAGTCGAAATGAAAATGTGAAACCCACAAGCACGATTCGTTCCCCCCACTGAGTGATAAGCGTCGAAAAAAACTCTCCACGTCTCAACTCCGCCATAGTTGCCCTACTTGCCTGCTCTACGGTATACAGGTGACTGAATGGTGCAAATAACAGCATGAAGGAGATAATCTTTATGAACGATGTTCTACCGCTTTTATTGTGCATCCTGAAGATACAGTGGGGACAAGGGCGCACTCCAAAATGAACATGGAAGTTGGTGGGTCGTCCGCATGCTACGTGAGAGTAGGTGGTATCAACGAACACTCTCGTGTATTTATCTGCAGGGGAAGAACGTACTGAGCAGCCGCATGAATCGTCCTGTGACGACATGTATAAGTGATGTAAGAGGGGGGAGGTAGCTATAAGACACACCTATACACCAGCTTGATGGATTGCGTTCTATGCGATCTTCGGAGGAAGACAATGGGGTTGACTATCACGATAAGATAAATGAGATCGCATCCACTCACTAGATGCACATTCTACGATATCAGCCATCTCTTTCAGCTCGTTCGTGGTGTAATTGACCTTCGATTGATGGCCCATAGAATGTACATCTACATGTTGCACATTAGGTCGCTTTGAGGAATATCATACAAAATGCTATTACCTGTCCGACAATCTGCAATAACGTTTGCCACCAGATCATAATCGGCTATTGTTGCGTTGTGGACGTTGGGGAAAACCTCCCAATGGAGCCTAGAAGTGGTGACTGTAAATTTATCTGATCTGCAAAAGGAGGATATTTATGTGGAGGATATACCAGAATAAATATTCTAGGTAGTGTTCTACAAATTAGTGTTAGAACGGATTCGATTGGATATTTGGCATGATCTTACTATGTGAAAATGACCCAGGCTCAGATGTATCCCAAGCAAGTTCATCCAAGTTAAGTGCAATTCCGTACTTCTCGAGCCAAAATACACTCCGGGAAATGGTAGAGGCATAGTAGTACCTGCATTTCACTTCACCATCTTCTTTCACAGTCTCTAGTACAAGATATACGTCAGGGGCTTGATGTAGATCCTTCTTCCGCGCGAGTTCCTCGAACTGGTCGATGAAATTTTCCAGCCGTTCCATTTCAAGTTGGTCAAAAATCCAGTTCCTCGTAATGACCCTCTGTGAGGATATGTAAGTTATGCTTGACGGTGTTCTAGATCTATGTTATGTTCACAAACCTTTTCTCTGTGGTAGAAGTAGGTATACCTTCCAGGATGTGTCATGCGTTCCCAGCCTTCAGGTACCGTGTCACTTTGCGATAAAAGATTGAGACCGGAGTGATAATATTACGGAACCGCTCACATTGTCTGTTGTCTCGCATCGGACATACGCCTAGAATTCCTATCCAAAGATTCGAATTAAGCCTTATAGTCAAACGATACTCACATGTCGACCAAATACGGTGTGATCGGGTATATGTTTAAATCTACGCCAGTTGGCTGAAAGGCCGCTGTATTGATCTGCGGGAAGGAACATTCGTGCCTGAGGGACTTCGTACTGGGAACAACAGGCGACCCTTGTGAGTCATTGAGGGACGGTTGGAGAGGAAATGCATGGCAACGCGTGTCGTTGCTTTCAGTCATAGAAGTTAGCGGTATGGAATCTGGGCGGGAAGAGCCGCCTTCAAGGCAACTACAAGGGTTCTGTCCTCCCTTCTCGAGGTCGGTGAAATCTGACGGTATGTCGTATGAGGCTGTGTCACTGGAGGGGCTGGTGAAATTTGACCGTGCACTCTCGGTTATCGAGTGGATATGACTTGGGAGGAGGGAGGGTTGTACGCTTGGGCTGATTGCGTATAATTCGGTGTCCTTAGATCTACTACCACTCTTTACCATGTCGTCGTTGTCATTTTGTACGATTTTGGGCGAGGGCTGTCACGGGTGATGGTAGTAAGGGACCCATGAGAAAGGCATGTTGACTGAATCTTACAAAGGGCGATATTGCGCTGCAAAAACGTCGCAGTAGATGAACCAGGCGCTTGGGGGAGAGAGCACGCAAGATCCGTAACAGGTGAAGCCTGAGGAGGGTGAAGCAAAGAGGCATCCTGGGGTAGTTCATGAGAGGCAATTCGGATACTGTACAACTTGGAGTATATTACTGACTGAGCCTTTCCTATATATATGGACATTATCGTAGCTCACGGCCCTTTGCCGTGTCATATCAATTGGCTGTGCAGGCGGCGTCGACCCTGTTGACTCGATACTGAATGCATTCGTAATTCGTGGCCCGCCTGGTTCGTCGGTAGCGTGTATGTACTCCCTAGCTTTCTTGAACGCAACAATTGTGCCCGTCACACACTAGTGTTTTTGTGGGGGTCGACAGTATAGTTGAGGAGCATAATAGAAAGTGGTGCCCCCAAAGAGTCCAGTATATGCGGTATGGTAAGTGTATGGGTTAACCTGACAAGGGCGCTTGAAAATAAATGAGGCTGGGAAAACAAGGGACATACCTAATAGTTGATAAGATTAGATGTGTACCATCATCGTTCAAGCCGCCCTGACTGAGTCAGACACTGCCATCAGAAGCTTCTATACTCTACGTACTCCGCTTAAGGGCGGGGCACGGTCTCCAACTACCGTCAATTGGTTTATCAACAATCACACATTCAATGTTTGCATCTTTCCAAGCACCTCTCAACAATGGCAGTGGCCACTGACATCCCTTTCGAAATCTGGGAAGAAGTTGCTAGTCATCTGCCCTACGAATGCCTGCAGAAGTTGTATGGCGTCAACCATGCATTCTTCCAACTCGCTCTGGATATGAAATACAGAGGGGCGTGTTTGGAATATTCCTCTGACATGACAAAGAATCTAAAATATTTATCGTAAGCCCTTTGTACCATTCTCCCGTTCATCCTCGTCTCATTCCAATTGCCAGGGTTCCACTCGTCTCAAAATATGTTCGATTTCTGACACTCAGTCCAGAAGTATTCAAGTACGATGATCTACTCCCAAAGAAAAAGTTCTCTCTGTCTGCTATGAAACGCAGGAGCCAGAGGAAAGCGGCTGCTCAGCAGTGGACATCAATGTTAAACCTGATGGCGAACTTGCCCAACGTTTCTTCGTTGGGGATCACCCACAGCTTCCCGAATCGGCCGACTCCCAATTTTAACCACTTCTTGCCAATATTGGTTACAGGAATGACTTCCTTCGCAAATAACCTCCTCAGATTGACACTCGTCGTCAATATCACGGACTTCGAATCTTCATTTTTCTCCACGGTGGTCTTACCAAAGCTGGAACATTTGGATCTCTCGATTGGCCTACGCGCCAAAGACCCCTCCCTAACCGTTTCTGAGTCTGCGAACTGCAACCTCGTAGCGTCGTTCATCAATAAACATCATCAAACGCTAACTATACTGGTCTTTCGTTATTCTCATATCGCTGAAGTCCTTCTCCGATTGCGTGATTTTCCTCATCTCACCAAGTTGGACATTTTTTATTCCTTCCACATCTCTCAAGACTTGAGCCGCGTTGGACCCAGCCTGAACCACATACTTACCTTGCACAAAACACACTTACGTGAACTTATTCTTGATATCGATGCCACATCATATTCACCACGGTTTCACGAACCTCAGTTGAATGTACAAGAATGTCTCTCTGTCAGATTGAAGGTGGTCCATGTCTTACATATCCATCTGGATATATTTCGCGACATTCACGGAACCACACAATATCTTTCTTTGTTCAAGAACACCATCGCCTCTCTCGTTTTGATCGGTAACCATTTGTCGTACGAGAAGGTCGACAACATCGCTTCAGCTCTTTCGGACAGTCCTTCTCTTAGGCGCTTAACGATGCCTGTCAATGGTTTCTGCCCACAACTTCTCATCCTTTTGGCCACAAGACTTCCCGATCTCGATACACTTTGCTTGAAGCCAGCCATACTCGGCGTCATAAACTCAGAGCCTGATGTGGATATGGTAACACAGGTCAGTATTGTGCAATCTGAGAGTTCGTTGTAATGCTAAACCAACGTTTTGAACAGTTCCATAAAACAGTATGGGGACATAGTTGTGCAGGCTGGAAACTACGCTACATCGAAGCCCACTTGGAATTGATTTCGCCGTCCAACTTAGACAAATGTGAGGTTGCTCTTCGGGGGGCTCTACCAATGGTGAAAACGGTGACTCTGAGACATGTGATGGACGGATGTTTCTTCTGACTTTGCCGTGGTATGATAGTTGAAGTGGTTACGATCGATTCGATTGGGGATAGCTTATATATAGGTGGTGGAACAGCAGAAAAGCTTCCTCTGATCTCTGGAGGGCAAAATGCCGTAATACATGAGCATTACTTTACAAATACAACTACAAGATTAACTGAACTGGTCTATTGTTGAGATCGATTCATCATTCCTAAGTAAGCACTTTAAGGTCCATGACCGAAACTGGAGAATATCCAACGAATTTTTGCTTCATGGCAGTGAGAAGAAAAAAAAACATTGGCGATCGAGTCACTATAGCGGATTCCATTTAGGCAGAAACTTTGGTGTCACCCTTTTCTCGAGGTGCTGAGTGGCGGAACAAGTGTCAGAGCTGGCAGATTTTGGCTGGTCTGGGGTATATATGCTCCTGTCCTCAGAGTGCTTACCCTGATAGGTCACCAATGACAAGGCGGGGGTAAACTGCCAACAGCATCGATCCCGAGTGCTAGCGCTCCGGTTTGGTTAGTAGACAAGACAAGGACATCGCTGAGCTAGCATATCTTGTCGCTGTCGCTGGGTGTGGGTTAGGTGTCTGGTCGGTGATTGGGTGAATACCGATATCATTCCATGTTGAAGAGAAATGGATGAAGGACTCAAGAGGCTATATGCAGCAACAGTGATCAGAAATAGTATGGTCATAGTATGCGGTGCAAAGACATGATTGGATCGATAGTCATAATATGTTAGTGTCTAGTTCAATGCCAAAGGCTTGAATCACCAATGTCACTGTGCACCAGTGGGGTCAGCAGCTTCGCAAGAGTCCATGGTTATCCTGTGGATCCATGAGGTATGCGACGCGAGGAACCCGGGTTTACAGCTGCACTACAGCACGTACCTTCAAGTTAAGTTAATGATCGTTGGGATGAAGAATGTTTGAGGTAACGAGCGAACACTGCCAACCAACCTTGATGAGATTAGATCTGATTAGATCAGTTGATTTTCTCATTTGTGTTGTTCGACGTCGACCTCATTGACTCTGCTCGACGTCGACATCGAACGAAACTGATTATAAACTTGAGCCCGCCCAAATGTTATGACCGAGGAAAGTGCAACGGCCTTGCACGGAGCTACTCAATCTGACATTTAGCGCCCACCAGTACGGCATTATTAGTCACCAACCTACTGCTATGACCAACTCAAACACGGAGCTCAAGTCTCATCTTTTATAATGTTCATCTAATGCATGTAATCCCAACCGTACCTCTTCACAACCATGATCATCGGGAAGTTGAAACAGAATCACATTTGTATTCCAAGCTGTCCATCATGATGTGATGTGGGAACTCAGGCTCATTTTACAACAAACGGCGCCAATCCAGATCACCATCGACATGCTTTATAACGCCTTTCATTTTACAAAGACCTGGCTTTGTACCAACACCCTCCTACCTATCTCTAATACACCATGACCAGATCCAAGAACACCAGAAAAACTCGGGGTAACTTGAAGACCCGTCATGCTGACTCCCAGCCTCAGGGACCCAAGCAACCGTCCAAAGCCTCATTTCTACAACAATCAAAACGTGGTGGCCTCATCGTGAGTGACGAGCTCGAAAAAGCCCTCGCGGAATGCAAAGCCCGAGTTGCAGACATTGCAGCCGATTGTCGAAGGAAGAACCGGAAGTTTCGGTATGCCCCATGTCCTATCGAAACTCCCCTAGTTCCTGATCGAGCTGACTTTGTACACAGTGACATCGAATTTGACCTCGAAAACGACAAATACCGCTGCCTACATGGCCTTTTTCTCCCCGGGGACGAGTTATACACCCCATCCGATATCCGACGTGCGACCCAGATATTCGACAAACCCTCATTCTTCGTTGATGGCGCAGATTCGAACGATATAATCCAAGGTGGATTGGGTGACTGTTGGTTCCTTTCAGCATTGGCGACGATGTCGACATGGAAAGGGCTAGTGGAAAAGTTTTGTGTGGCAGTGAGCAGTGTCGGTCAACCGCTGAGGGTGTGCTGACTAATGTTTTTTTTTGTTTTTAGAGAGACGAATTAGTCGGCGTGTACGGCTTCATCTTCTTCCGCGACACTACATGGGTGACGGTCATCATTGATGAGTACGCCTCTTCCATCTCAATTCTCCATAATATCTCACCTTTCCGCGCAGCCTCCTCTACACCTCCATCCCCAAATTTGAGGAACTCTCCCCCGCCGAAGCTATACTTTACCATCACAACAAAGACCAATACAATGCCTCTGCACGCCGCGGTGGCAAGAGTCTCTACTTCGCCAAATCCGGGACAAACGGCGAGACCTGGGTGCCACTCATTGAAAAGGCCTTCGCTAAGCTGCACGGGAGCTTCGCCGCGCTGAACGGGGGCAAGGCAGGCGAAGCTATCGAAGACCTCACTGGTGGTGTCACGAGCTTCATCAGCACGAAAGATATCCTCGACCCGGACGAGTTCTGGGCGGAGGAGCTCCTCCACGCGAACACGGACCGACTTTTTGGGTGTGCGTTTGGCGCGCTGTCGTCTGTGCGCTCGGGGAACGATGAGGCTACTGTGAATGGGTTGATGGGTGGGCATGCGTACTCGGTGCTGCGTGCTGTAGAGTATCGGGGACGGCGCTTTGTGGTGATACGGAACCCGTGGGGGCAGTCGGAGTGGACGGGCCCGTGGAGTGATGGTTCGAAGGAGTGGACACCAGAGTGGTTGCCTGCGCTGGAGGCACTAGGGCACCGGTTTGGGGACGACGGCGAGTTTGTTATGGAATGTAAGTATTTTTTTTGCTTGATTAGATAGGCGAAGCTGATGATAAGGTGGAATTCCATAGATAAAGATTTCCTGGAGAGCTGGGAACAAGTCGACAGGACTCTGCTCTTTGACTCATCATGGATTATGTCTTCTCAGTGGCTCAAGGTCACTGCACGTCCGTTGCCCGCAGCATGGGCGCACGGCGATGTGTCCTGTATGTTCTTCCATATCTCACCCTTTGTAAACACGTTCCTGATTCATACCTCCCTTCAGTTACACTGACCATCCCCTCGGCAACTTCCGCCGTAATCGTCCTCTCCCAGCTCGATGCCCGGTACTTCCGCCCGCTCGCTGGGAACATCTACTGGTCCTTCGACTTTGTCGTCTTCCGCAAGGGCGAAACGCGTCCCATCACGACCTCGAATACATCTCTACGGTTTGTGAGGAGCGTGAATGCGGAGGTAGCGTTGGAGGCCGGGGAGTACGTCGTGCATGTAAGTTATATTTCGTGTCTGGTTTATTTCGGTAGTGGGACTGATGATATTGGGGTGTGGTAGGTGCGGCTGGATCGGGTTGTGACCAAGACGCCTGCAGTGAGTAATACGTGTTCCTATTGATGCTAGTATGGAGGCTGAGTTGTGTTCTGTCCAGGATGATCCGGAATATTCCAATTCCTGGGACCCACGCACAGTTTCTCGCATTTTGACTGAGAGAACGAAGAGCCAGTCTATTGCATCGAGTATGTTTAATTTTACCTACTCCTATTTGGTTGGACACCGAAACTAAACTATGCCCTATCCCCTTCCCCACATATATGTAGACTTCAACAAAAGGTTCGCCCTACTCTCCACAACCATGACCATCCTTGACTAACGGGTCTACCTAGCGTTGGTAATCGATACCTCTCCATCCCGCTGGAAACCCTCGCTGGGCAGGACCTCTCGGAGATGGAGGCAAAGGCTACCGCTGCTGCGGAGGCGATGAAGAAAGAGCAGGAGGCGCTCAAGCGAGCAACGTCGCCGAAACCTACAGTTACAGAGGATGGTAACGAGGCACCGTCGGAAGCTACTACACCTTCGGAAGATAGCAAGGATACTCCGACTACTGCTCTTGTCCCTGTGGAAGAACCGAAGGAAGAACCTACGGCCAATGGTGATGGCGAAAAGGTCAAGGTGATTGGCGACAGCAAAAAATCCGAAGCTAATGGTAACGGTACGGCGCATGCTGAGGACGCCGACCACGCCCAGGGCGCAGCTCCTGGTGGAGACGTCAAGGCAGAGAAAGATGACGATGAAAATGACGATGAAGACGAAGATAAAGATAAGGGTACTGAAGAGGACGGTGACAATGAGTCGAATGACGATAATGCCTCTGAGTCAGGTGATGAGAACGAGAACGAATTTTCGGCCTCTTTCTCAGACGGCAACGACCCGTCAACGCATCCACCCAAAGTCCCTGATAATGTGGTGTACCTCGGATTGCGGGTGTATACTAACAAGGACGCACCGGCGAAGATTGGGGGCCAGCTGAGGCATGAGATGGCTACATCGTTTGCGGGGCTGGCGGTAGGCCAGGAGTAACTCTTCACAGACTTATGGAGTGTACGAGCTGAGTCTAAGTAATCATCAATTAATAATCAATAATTCTTTCATTGACTCTGGGAACGAAGTTCGAGCGGTTCCTCCGGAAAATCGTGGAGCCGATTACTGGTTTTGTAGCTTTTAACTTTAACGACGCCACCAAGTTCTAAGCACCGCGACCGTTCTCGGGGGACTGGCCCAATTTGTGCCAGTCAGTTGGTCGGTCACTTTCACAACGGATTGATTACCAGGTTATCTGGTCACGGATCGCAGCGTCGAACGCCAGCTGCGCGATTTGACTTCATCACCTCAACAAATGCAGCTCTATGAAATACGGCTGTGATAGGTGCACTCTCAGTCTGGGCCCTGAAATCAAAATGCGCGTAACCATAGGGTAATTGGAGTGTGACAAATGTGACAAGACGTGAATATCTTCTTGTGGCCCTTATCTAATCATATCTACTGATCAGAGTTCACAGCACACACAGTTCACAGCACACACAGTACACAGCACACAGCCAACAGCTCACAACACACCATGTCAACTACTCAGCGCAGAATAAATGCCGAAAAATAATGTCGTTTTTTATCGTGTTCATCTACTGCAGGGCAACTTGAACCTCGACAGCAGCTCTTCACGACCATGACCATCGAGCATGTTCGGATGGAAATGAAGCTGTAATGGAATCCAAAATGTATTTTGGGCTGCTCATCATGATGTGATAGGAAACTTACAGCAATTGGTGCCAATCCAGATCACTATCGACATGCTTTATAACGCTTTCCGTTCTGCAAAAGCCTAGCATTAGACCGACCTCATCCTACCTATATCTAATACAACATGACCAGATCTAAGAACACCAATAAAGCACGGGGCACCCGCCAGCTTCAGGGACCCAAGCAACCGTCCAAAGCCTCTTTCCTACAACAGTCAAAACGTGGTAGCCTCCTCGTGACCAAGGAGCTCGAAAAAGCTCTGGAAGAATGCAAAGACCGAGTTCAAGACATTTCAGCGGAATGTCGAAGGAAGAATAGGAAGTTTCGGTATGTTCCTCCACCTTTCAAAACCCCTAGTTTCTAATTGAGTTGATTTTGTATACAGTGACATTGAATTTGACCTCGAAAACGACACACTCCGCTGCTTACAGGGTCTTTATCTCCCCGGGGACGAGAGCTACGAGCCCCCTGATGTCCGGCGTGCAACTCAGATATTCGATCAACCCTCGTTCTTCGTCAATGGTGCCGATTCGAACGACATTATTCAGGGTAAGTTGGGTGACTGTTGGTTTCTGTCAGCATTGGCGACGATGTCGACATGGAAAGGGCTAGTGGAAAAATTCTGTGTTGCAGTGAGTGGTCCACTCGGTCTACCTCCTGAGCGTGGCCAAAACTTCTCTCTTCCTTAGAGAGACGAATCGGTTGGTGTGTATGGCTTCATCTTCTTCCGCGACGCCACTTGGGTGACGGTCATCATTGACGAGTACGCCTCTCCCGTTTTAATTTGTCATAACATCTTAATCATCTTACCTTTCCGCACAGCCTCCTCTACACCTCTATCCCCAAATTCGAGGAACTCTCCACCGCCGAAGCCATACTCTACCATGACAACAAAGATAAATATGATGCTTCCGCACGACGTGGTGGCCAGAGCCTCTACTTCGCCAAATCTGGGACAAACGGCGAGACCTGGGTGCCACTCATCGAAAAGGCCTTCGCTAAGCTGTATGGGAGCTTCGCCGCACTGAGCGGAGGCAGTGCAGGCGAAGCTGTTGAGGACCTCACCGGCGGCGTGACAAGCTTCATCAGCACAAAGGATATCCTCGACCCGGACAAGTTCTGGACGGAGGAGCTCCTCCACGCAAACACAGACCGCTTGTTTGGGTGTTCGTATGAAATGCGCTCAGGTAACAACTCAAAGAGGGTGAAGGGTCTAATAGGCGGACACGCGTACTCAGTGCTGCGCGCGGTAGAGCATCGCGGACGGCGTTTTGTGGTGATACGTAACCCGTGGGGAAAGTCGGAGTGGACGGGCCCGTGGAGTGATGGCTCGAAAGAGTGGACACCAGGATGGCTGCCCGCGATGGAAGCGCTAGAGCATCAGTTTGGGGATGATGGCCAGTTTATTATGGAATGTGAGCTTCTTTCTTTGCTGGATTAGCTTACTGAAACTGACGAAGAGGTGACTTTTAGATAAAGATTTCCTGGAGAGCTGGGAACAAGTAGATAGGACTCGGCTCTTTGACTCATCGTGGATCATGTCCTCCCAGTGGCTCAAGGTCACTGCACGCCCGTTGCCTGCAGCATGGGCATATGGTGACGTCTCCTGTATGTCTCTGTGATAATACTCCGCTCTTCCCCAATTAACACCTCCCTCCAGTTACGCTATCCATACCCTCAGCAACTTCCGCAGTAATCGTTCTCTCTCAGCTCGACAAACGGTACTTCCGCCCGCTTGCTGGGAGCACCGAATGGTTCTTTGAATTTATCGTCTTCCGCAAGGGCGGGACACGGCCCATCGCGACGTCGAGCACGTCCCCGCAGTTTGTGAGGAGCGTGAATGCGGAGGTGGAGTTGGAGGCGGGGGATTATGTCGTGCATGTAAGTTATATCTCGTGTCTTTGGTTTATTTGGGTAGAACTAACGGAATTAACGATACTGGGGTAGGTGCGGCTGGATCGGGTTGTGGGCAAGACGCCTGCTGTGAGCAATGCATGCTTATATTAACACTGATATGGAAACTGAGTCGTATTTGTCCAGGATAATCCAGCGTATTCTAAAACCTGGGACCCACGCACGGTCTCTCGCGTTTTGACTGAGAGAACTAGGAGCCAGTCTATCGCATCCAGTACGTCCACTTTTACTCGTGTTTGGCCGGAGACGAAACTAAACTATTCCTTCCTTTACCCTCCTCCACATATATGTAGACTTTCACAAAAGGTTCGTTGCACTCTCGATAACCATGACTATTTCCAACTAAAGGACCTACCCAACCTATCTAGCGAAAGTAGTCAATACCTTTCCATTCCGCTGGAAACCCTTGCTGGGCGGGACCTCTTGCAGATGGAATTGATGGCTACCGCTGCTGCGGAGGCGATGATGAAAGAGCAAGAGGCGCTCGGGCAGGCAACATCACTGAAACCTACAGTTACGGGGGGTGATAAGAGGAGAACGCCGGAAGTTACTACATTTTCAGAAGATAGCGAGACTTTAACTGCTGCTCCTGTGGAAGCGCGGAAGGAACAGTCTGCGGCTAATGGTAAAGCTAAAACAGTTAAGGCCGATGGCTATGGCAAAAAAACCGATCCTGGTGGTCACGGCATGGACCGTGCTCAGGGCTTCGACCATGCGCAAGGCACAGCCCATGGTAGAAACGCCAAGGCGGAGAAAGATGACGATGAAAATGAAAATGAAAACGTGGACACTGAAGACAATGGTGGCAGTGACGACGATGCCTCCGAGTCAGGTGACGAGAACGAGAACGGATTTTCAGTCTCTTTCTCAGACAACGACTCGTCAACGCATCCTCCTAAAGTCCCTGATAATGTGGTGTACCTCGGACTGCGGGTATATACGAGCAAGGACGCCCCGGCGGAGATTGGGGGCCAGCTAAGGCATGAGATGGCTACATCGTTTGCGGGACTGGCGGCAGGCCAGGGGTGACTATTCATAGGGCTTATGGAGTGTAAGATCTAGTTTACGACTCTGGAAACGAAATTGAGCGGTTTCTTCAAAAATTGTGGAGGTCCTT
>JABCKU010008429.1:0-13781 GCA_018221655.1 Myochromella boudieri
CTCAATTTTTGGAGGTAAGATATCTTGTTCGTAGCCGGCCCATATGGAGGTCTGGCCCTCTAAAGCAGAAGGTTCGATCTTCTTTTCGATGGGGAGGCTTACCAAGGTACCATTGAGTGACGGTGCTTGCATAGGCTTTTCTGCTTCCTTTTCGGAAGCGGGAGGAGGAACTACAACGGTGGAGGCAGAGTCGTTTGTAATGATCGATGCGTTCGAGCTGGCAAGGTTCTCTTGGGGTTTCTCGCTGATTTGAGGTTCGGATTTATCGGGTATGGTTTCGGGAGCTTTTGCTACTGGTTGCACGGGTGTCTCGTATATCACCTCTGGGACAGCCCGAACAATGACCGGAGTGGGCTGAGGTACAGGCATTGGTGCCAGTGGAACAATCTTGAGGGAATCCCTAGCCATTGTTTCGAGCATTCGTTTATCAACCTTACCATTTCTACTCGAGATTAAGTACTTTCCTCAAGCTGAGGAACGGATGAATTGCTTACGCAGTATCTGGGAATTTTTCAAGGCTAAGGAATTTGGAGGGTACTGCATAGTGGGGCTGGACTTTGCTGGTTGCTGCTTTGACATCTTCCACCGATGCTGAAGCGGGAGCGTAGAAACCCCAGAGCTCGCTGTCGATTAAAATTGCGGTTGCAACCTTGACGCCCGGCGTAGTCTGGGTTAAACACTTTGTCAGTTGCCTATCATGTGTTTCCTAATAGACAATATACCTCAATCGCAGCCGCTACACCATCGAGCTCGACACGGAAACCTTTGACTTTGACTTGATGATCGACGCGTCCCAGATGTTCTAGATCACCATTGGGAAGCCAACGACTAAGACAACTATCAGCCATTGAATAAGTCATGAGGTGAAAAGGACATACCCCAAGTCACCAGTGTTAAACATGAAGGAGCTGTTAAGGACTTATCAGAGAAAATAAATGAATAGAAGAACCCATGGTCCATACCCGTCGTCGAGGAAAGGGTCACGTTGGTACTTCTCGGCAGTTTTATCGGGTAAGTTAAGGTATCCTCGAGTGATACCATTACCACCAGCCCACATGACACCCATCTCACCGATCTTCACCGGTTTGAGGTTTTCATCAAGGACGTACACTGTGTTATTCGGTGTGGGACCTCCAATGCCCAAATCGATACCAGGTGAGTGAAGATGCATGGTATTAACGATGGTAATCTATATTGGAAGTGGTCAGCCAACGAGTTTGAACAATTCCGCGATGACAAACCTCTGTAGGGCCACAACAGTTGTAGAAAGAAACAGTCTTTGCCCAACTATCTGCCAAGGCTGCCAAAACGGTGAGCAAGTGATGATGCACGTAAGTAATGCACGCTTCACCTTTCGGGCAAGGTTCACCAGCCACTGCGACAACTTTAACATTGGGATAGTCTTCTGGCTTGTGAGGTGCAAGCATAGATGGTGTGGCGACGACGACATCGACTGTCTTCATCACTGCACGCCACTCTTTGGAAGTTTTGCCCCGGAGGCACAGAGTACTACCATTGCACATGCTTCCCAGGATTTCCTGTAAAAAACAAGGTTATTAAACACCTCGTCTTCAAGTGCAAAAGGCACAAACCCATGCAGCCATATCGAAGGAGATATTCATCAATTGAGACACGCGAACACCATGACCCATCTTCAAGTTTCCGGGAGCCATGCACACCACTGAGGAAGATATATTAATTTTCACCCTATAAAGCCAGGCGGAGAGTACTCACAATTGGTAACATTCTTATGCATAACATCCACACCCTTCGGGACACCTGTCGTACCACTCGTGTAGATTATGTAAGCACTATCGGTAGTTTTGGCAAGGTCCTGTGGTCTTTGGCAGTGTGGGTTTGTTGGCTCATCGCAGATCGAGTCTTCGAGGCACATAACCGTCGCACTTCCGATCCTATGAAGGAACTTGCGCTGTACCAGGACGAGGGACGAGCCCGAGTCCTTCAGTGCATGGTTGAGAGTCTTATCAGCAACGACATTCCCATCAAGAGGTACATAGGCACCGCCAGCTTTGAGGACCGAGAGGATGCCGACGACCATGAGGATGGAACGCTCGACGAGGAGGCAGACTCGGGAGCCGGGCGTCACTCCGCTGGCGCGTAGGCGGGTGGCAAGACAGTTGGACTGACGATCAAGTTCCGCGAATGTGATCTTATTGCCGAAATCCTCAACGGCGATGGTGTCGGGGTGCGTTTCGGCATGGTGCTTGAAGGCGTGATGTACACACTCGAAAGTTGGCTTGACGGTCTCTCCGAGGCCGAATTTTTGGAAGAGCTCTTTGTCGTTGTCAGGCAGGTCCTTAAGCAGGTCTTGCTTGAAGCCGTTCTTCGTACGTGCTGGCGTAGCTCCTCCTTCTCCTGACTCGAGTGCTAGCTTTTCGAGTGCCCTTTTATCTGACTTGCCGTTGCTGTAGGTGGTTTAGTAGGATATCATCGAAATACCTTCAATTGAACTTACGCCGTCTCTGGGAAATTGTCCAATGCAATGTATTTAGTAGGGACAGCGTAGTGAGGCTGAACGCGCGATGTAGCAGCCTTGACTTCATCGATTGAAGCATTAGCCGGGGCGTAGAAACCCCACAGTTCTCCCTTGATGAGAATGGCAGTTGCCACTTTCACTCCTGGAGTGGTCTAGAAAACCGTGTCAGCACGGATGCGAGGTAAAGGTATGGTATAAAGTGTACCTCCATGGCTGCAGCAACGCCATCAAGCTCAACACGAAAACCTTTAACTTTGACTTGGTGATCGACGCGTCCTAAGTGCTCGAGGTCTCCGTCAGGAAGCCAGCGACTAAAAACAGCCAATAAGAATATTTCAAATTAAGATGCCCTACTCCCACATACCCCAAGTCACCGGTGTTGAACATCATGGACCCATCGTCCAGGAAGGGGTCACGCTTATATTTTTCAGAAGTTTTGTCGGGGAGATTCAAATAGCCACGGGTGATACCCGCGCCTCCGGCCCACATAACGCCCATCTCGCCGACAGGGACGGGATTCATCTTTTCGTCAAGCACATAGACAGTGTTGTTGGGTGTAGGACCTCCGATGCCGAGAACCTTTCCGGGCTTGTGAAGATGCATCGTGTTCACAATGGTGATCTAGCACAGAAGTAATTGATAAGTTGGGAAGGTTCAGCCGATGGAAGAGCAAACAAGCGTACCTCGGTGGGACCACAGCAATTGTAAAAGGCGCACTGCTTTCCCCATTTATCTGCAAGGGCTTTGGGGCAAGGTTCCCCGGCAACGGCAATGACCTTGATGTTAAGGTTGTCTTCAGGCTTGTGTGGAGCCAACATTGAAGGTGTTGCAATGACGACGTCGACCGTCTTCATAACAGCGCGCCATTCCTTGGAGGTCTTGCCGCGAAGGCAAAGTGTTGCTCCGTTGGCCATGCTACCGAGAATTTCCTAGGCCAATCATCGCTAGTAAGGAAAGTGCCAAGGTGAGTTGCAGTCGACATACCCATTGAGCCATATCAAAAGATATGTTCATTAATTGAGAAACCCGTACTCCGTGATTCATCTTCAACTTTCCAGGTTCCATGCAGACGACTGTTAGAATCTGTTAGTGGAAACACCCTACGAAAGGCGAAGAAATACGTACGATTAGTAACGTTGCTGTGCATTACATCGACACCTTTGGGAACACCTGTGGTACCTGTGGAATTTTCTATGTCAGTTAATGAGTAAATGTAATGCTGATGAGACCTACCACTGGTATAGATAATGTAGCAACTATCGTTCCGAGTAGCCAAGTCTTGAGGCTTGGCGCAGTGTGTAGAATAAGGAGAGTCACAGAGAGTGTCTTCAAGACACAGGATAGGTGTATCACCGACGCGGTGGATAAACTTGCGGAGCACGCAGACAAGGGACGAGCCCGAGTCCTTCAGTGCGTGGTTGAGAGTTTTATCTGCAACCACGTTCCCGTCTAGGGGTACGTACGCAGCGCCAGCTTTGAGGATACCAAGAACACCAACGACCAACAAGATGTTGCGCTCGACTAGGAGACAGACACGGGAGCCGGGGCCGACACCCTTGGAGCGAAGGTGGGTTGCTAGGCAGTTGGCTTGCCTATTGAGCTCGACATATGATATTTTGTGATCGAAATCTTCGACGGCGTATGAGTAGGGGTGCTGTGCGGCGTGTTGCTCGAAGGCATGGTGAACGCATTCGTAAGGTTGTTCGACCTCTTCGCCCAGCCCAAAGTGAGTAAATAGCTGTCGGTCGGCGTGCGGAAGGTGTTGGAGAAGATCCTGCTTGAAAACCATGGGTGCCATTATTGTCCCGGATGCTTGAGAAGGTAAGCCTTGACCGGTTGAGGATATCTGAGTTTTGCGAGCCCATTAATATACTGGACATGGGTGGGTGCCTTAGAGAGGGCGAACATCCTACAGAGGAGCAGTGTAACATTGAGAAATGCGCAAGTGAACTGAAGATCCCACATTGTTGCAGAACTATCGGTACAATTGTAATCGGAATGGAGGGGTGTTGCTGAAAAGCGGTTCACGGTGCAGGGACTATGTGGCCCCGGAAAAGTCCAGCGCGTCTACAGTGAATGCTTGTTGAAACATTGACTGCCTACTGCACCAATGCTCATTTGTCAACTCTATAAGCGACGCGATGACATGATCCTCGATTCGAAACGGGCTCCATAACTCGAGAACGGATCATTTTGAACACCTTTGAAGGACTCTATGCTTTTCCACTGTCAGACATATGGTTGAAGCTGATCGTTGTGGTAAGTAGGGAGCAGATTAAAATTGTTCATTGACTTGTATTTGAGCTGTGATAATGCAACGAGGAGAGGTCGAGGCTGAGCTGCTAGAGTCCGTGAAGTCGAATGCCAGCATGATAGTTTGCTGGATACAAGGTAGGTCCGTTCAATTGTCCGATATCCTGTCATCCGCATTTGGAAATTATGATGTTTGTGTGTGCTTGGCCGGTTCAATAACGCGACGCCACCACACCAGCTGTCATTCTTACTTGTACAGTTGTACTACTTATGGCCTAACCAGTGTCAAGCTACCCCAAGTCCATGTCATGTGCTGTGCGTACCCAGTTGAACAGATCTGGGCGACGTCCTCGTCCTTTCTGGTCACACGTGTACAGCTTCATAGAACCTTTGGAGGTTCCTAATACTTGTGTTTGTGCTGTTCTAATTGTAGGCTAAAGCTTAAGTCGCGTCTCCACAAGGCCTCCCGATAACATTATGTTGCCGACCCAGAATGAAGCTCAGAATATTTCTTCACTTGTGTATTCGTGTCATCTAGAGGCTTTAGGAGGCCAGCGGCCTTCTCCAAGCATCCCGAAGTTATCAAAATCATTGATAACTTCAGTCATTGTTTTAGCAACTGGTGAACAAATGAGCCAGTATATATGTTTCTTCAACCTTTTGGCCCAACGTTTCGTATCATCTGTATATATCACTGCCAGTAATATCAGTGTATGCATCCTCCACCTCGTTTCTCTATAGAATCGTTTCGTTCCGGCTACCGATAGCCGCGTGGTAAATTGTTTTTAGTATACAACGTCATACAGTTTTTCTGGCCAGCCTGGCTAACTGACCCCTCCTTTTCCTCTTCCACCAACACCTTCTCATGAAATCTGAATTTATTCCCAGATCTTTCGAAGACTTGGAAAATTGTTTGGCCAATGATATCAAGGTCAAAGTTGCTGGTGAGCTATCTAATAGCGATGAACCTCGATGAACTCGTGAGCAATCTGAATCCGCAAATTCTTATAGGTATCGATGGTATGAAATCTATTTAACCTTGCATTACCAAAATGTCGAACGGCCGTCTAGTGGATGGAGTCTTACGTGGTAAATTCATGGTGATTTCAAACTGCAACCGATATGGACAATCTCTGATACTCTAGCCATCTACAGTCAAAGGAAAAGTTTCTAAGTGCAGCCTCTTCGGATGGTTTTGGTTTTTGTAGTGTCATATTGTGTGCAGTTCTATGTATTCGTATTGGAGACGCGCTGCTAACATTTATCGACTACAGTGGGTGGGACATACACGATGCCGTGTACTCACGCGAGCTACTCATATCGAACAAGAAGAACGGGTATAAAGATATTACTGCCACCATAGACCTTTCTACCTATCGACGTATCCCTTGGGAAAATAACGTAGCGTTCTTCCTTGTCTCGTTCCTGGACCCGGAGACTAAGAAGGCGATCGCTGTGGATCCGCGTGGAATTCTCAAGATCGCAACGGAGAGGGCGGAGAATGTTGGTCGTCAGTGTTTTGCTGGTGTAGAATACGAGGTTTGCTGCGAAGCGTCATTCTTCTATCGTCACGAGAGCTGATTGCTGTCATCATCAGTACTTCAATTTCAAAGGTATTACAACAACCCACTGTGTATGCCAGTATGATAATGCCAATCCGACCCCTGCAGAAACCGCAAGCACACTGGCAGATAAGAAATTCATTGATTTACAACCTTTGACTCCTGGAAGTTAGTACTGCCCGATCCATGTCGAATCAATCAGTGATACTTGCCCTTCAGATCACGGATACTCTCTCCTTCGCACACAGCTCAACAATGCTTACTTCCAAGATCTATTTGACGAGAGCATAAAGTTCCGGATACCCATAGAAGGGCACCGCAAGTATTTCCCGTGTTTCCAGGAAACAATAAACTTAGGTAGGACTGTATCTTCCCAGATACCGAAACTGGCCCAGGTGTTCTCGAAACTGCCTTGGCTTATACATCAGCCCTCAATATGGCCGATAACGCGATACTGTTCAAATATCTAGCAAAGAGTATCGGCATGAAGCATGGCGTGATACCTAGTTTCATGGCTAAGCCTTGGGGTAATGTAAGCACTTCACACTGGCCCTACTATATTACTACTAACTCGTCGGCTGATCGTCACCAAAGCTTCCGGGTTGCAGTGGGTTCGTACTTCAATAAACTTCGTAGGATGCATTGTATGAGTAACTTTTGTGGCTGTAGACATGTCCATGTATCTCTACGTGACGAGGAAGGGAGAAATGTTTTTGCTGTAGGGGATGCCGATCGGCAACATGGTAGGAAGGACGCACAGTACGAAGATACCCGATTCTTAAGCCAAGAGGGAGAATGGTTCCTCGCAGGTATCCTTGATGGAATCGCAGATGGTCAGTCACTCGGCTATGTCTATTTGACATTACTGACAATGTGTGCATTTTCGCCTGTAGTGATGCCGGCAGTGCGTTTTTCCTTTACTTAGCTGTGAATCGTCGACATGAGTCATCATCATTGATAATCTTTTCGTAGCTCGTACCCACAATCAACGGCTACAAGCGTCTCGTCGGCGGCGAAGCCTTCTGGGCGCCCAACGCCATTACATATGGATACGACTCACGCGCAGCCTCAATACGCATTATCTCCCCGCCATCTGCGCCCCCCTCCGCTACACGCCTCGAGGTACGCATCCCTGGGGCTGACATGAATCCCTACTTTGCTCTATCAGCTATTTTCCTATTGGGCCTCAGGGGGATTGAGAAGAAATTGAGCTTGCCGTGCCCACCGATTGGAATGATTACGAACGGCGATAGAGAAAATGGGATGGTGAGCGACAGTTTAATTTCCGTTTCTGTACTCCACGACATTCTTTCTGAATACTATCACCTAGGTGAAATTGCTCCCAGCGTCGTTGGAGGCCGCCACACAACGCATGATGCTCCCAGACAGCGTAGCCCGGGAATCTGGAATGTTCGGTAACGATTTTGTGGATCATTATGGTGGGACGAGAGAACATGAAGTACGTTTATGGAATCAGGCAGTCACGAACTGGGAAGGTCAGTGCCTAGGCATTACGGAGTCGGTCCCTGGTCTGATTGTGATTTTTCATATTATATAGTGGAGAGGTATATTGAGCTTGCGTGATTATTGGAGTAGGTTGCCTAGCAGGTCTACCGGCCTTTATATTAATGGGTAGTGCAGACGTCGCCGTATTTGAAGCAACATCGATCTGTAGTAATCCGCACCTCTAGTACTACTTATTGCAAGGGATTGCCATGGTGCACCCGCTCAATCTATTCCTCCCTTTGCATCTTTGAAGAAATCAACTTCCTGCAGGCCCACAGGGTCTGCTTTATAGCATTCTTGGTAACTTTCATGTTTATAAATTCGCTTTTCAAGAGAATTTGCTAGGGTGTCCGTTAACTCTCTGCTCGTGCTACAGAAACGCAGGACAGCGCAGAACTTGCATACCTAAGATGCTAATCGGAGGAGCTCTCCGGCCATCCGTCCGAATCCGTCGTCGCATTGCTACAAGCGTTTCACGCGTTTTCTCGCGTCTTTTGGTTTCTCATTCGGCTTCCCGCCGTTGCCCTGGAATCCGCCTGCGAATTCATGCCCGGTGGGTGCAGCCACATGGGTGACCGCATCGTCATTTGTTTTCAAAGGTTTTCAACCCTGACAGTCACGCTTATGTCAGCGTGACGAGGAGTGTTGATGATACCTGGCACTTTCATCCTACTAGTAGATCCCAGTGCCATGCTTCATAGTTAACATGTTAACACCCCAACCATTGTCGTTGACCCCAAGAAATAACTGTTTTTGAAGAATGGCTGACTTAATCTGGCACTGATGAAATAATATTTAAAAACTGAAAAAACTGTAAACAGTAGAGATGTCTAGATGTACATGTAATGCAGCTCCACTACGTAAACAACACGAACAAACTAACTTCCCACTATCTCAACCAAACCAAAATCCATTGCGCTAGGCAAGCATTATGCAGTTTGGAAGGTGACACCATGGTGCTTGATTTCTTCGATTCAACCTTGCGCCTCTAGAGACCAAATACTGGCAATACAGAGTTCAGAAATTCAACTTTTATTGGAGGATCAGGTGGACTACGGCACATACATCAACATATATCGATGAAGCTACACATCTAGAAATAATGTCAAGTCGCAAGACATCCGATCTGTGGTCAATCGATCCCTTTTTCTTACTACGCATGCAGAATAGGTCCGGATATATCAACGGAATCCGCCCTGACCACTTTTCATTCGGAAAGTAGAAGCGAACATCCCGGCGTTTGTATTCCGGTTTTGACTGGAACACATCGAGGTGTTACGGAACTCACCGCTTCACCGCTAGGGTTGTGCCCAGAATTCTACGTCATCTATTGTGCGCCATCCACTACTTACCCCTTGGTGCTTTCGCTTACTGCATATGGCAAACTACTCCAGCGAAGCCGAGCGGTGATCAGGATGCGCACTAGTTTCGTACCCATTCGGCTACCAACACGTTTGCAACTGTTGTTCACCCGCTTTGTTCAACAATTCGGATTGGTAGTTTGATAGCTTGCCCACTCTTCTGTTTGTACGGGAACCCACTTTCTTCATTTTATAAAAGTTCAGACTCGTATCTGGTATGGGCAAACCAAGGCAAAACGACGACAGTTCCAATGGCGGCCAAGGTCTTCAAACAGGATCTCCTACACAATCTTTCACAGGTCGACAGACAACTCTTCTCTCATTTTGGGCTCGGAGACGAGGTTAACCAGCCTTTTGAATGTATTCACCATGCCTTCGAACATCACGCACGTCTTCACCCTCACGCCACGGCGGTAGAGAACTTCGAGCACAAGATCACATACTTCGAACTTGATAGACAGGCCAATTGTATAGCAACACACCTGCGTTCGAAGGGAGTCAAGCCTGGCTCCCGTGTCTGTTTATTAGTCGAGCGCTCCATTTATTTGGTGGTCGGAATTCTCGGCATCCTCAAAGCAGGTGGAGGCTATGTTCCCCTTGACGGAAATGTTGTAGCGGATAAGACTCTTAACCACGCCTTGAAGGACTCGGGGTCATCCCTTGTTCTTGTTCAGCGCAACTTTATCCACAGAGTTGTGGGTACTCCTATAATGTGTCTCGAAGATACTATCTGCGAGTCTCCCTATTCCACACATTGCGCCAAACCAAAGGATTCGGCTGCGCGCAATGACAGTTGTTACATCATTTACACCAGTGGTATGTCTCCTACGCTGCTTTAATCTACCAATTACACATACTCGTTACAGGCACTACCGGTGTTCCCAAGGGTGTCGACGTAATGCACATGAACGTTACCAATCGTCCGTAATTTTAAGTCAATTTCTGATGCCTTGGTTAACACTTTGGTGAACAGTTGTATGCATGGAACCTGGGAATTTAAGAATGAAACATGGGGTACGGGTCTCCCAGCTAATGAATATCTCATTTGACATGGCTCAATGGGTATGCTACTGCTCCTTCGTCGTATCTTTGTGTTCTTAAGGCATTCGACATACATAGGAAATACTTGGTAGCATGGCGAACGGCGCAACCCTCTGCCTCCGCGGCAAGACCTCCAAAGAATGGCGGGCTGTCATGAAAACAGTAGAAGTCGTAATAGCGACTCCTTCCATGCTCGCACCGCATAAACCTGAGGACAACCCCAACATCAAGGTTATTGCCGTCGCTGGTGAACCATGCCCCAAAGCCCTTGCCGACAACTGGGCGAGGCAATGTGCCTTCTATAATTGCTGTGGCCCGACAGAAGTAAGTCAGCTTTCTGAGCCAGCTGAAAACTTCCACCTGATTGCATCTTCGGTAGATCACGATCGTGAACACTATGCACCTCCACAAATCTGGTAAACCTCTTGGTATCGGAGGACCTACGCCTAACAATGCAGTGTATGTCCTGGATGAGAAGATGAACCCCGTAAAAGTAGGAGAAATGGGCATAATGTGGGCAGGAGGAGCTGGGATCACCCGGGGGTACTTGAATCTCCCCGATAAAACTTCCGAGAAATACGTTCGTGACCCATTCTTGGATGACGGGTAAACACTTCATATTTTGTCATATATGAGCTCGTCTTACTCGTCTCGTTAGATCGATGATGTTTAACACGGGTGATTTAGGGTAAGTGGGTGTTGCATCCTCAATGAGAATCTTACCTGATCAATATACCTACAGCCGTTGGCTTCCAGATGGCGACTTGGAGCATCTAGGTCGTGTGGATCATCAGGTCAAAGTCAAGGCAAGTCGTATGATGCCACAAGAAACCAACCAATCTCAACATATCATACAGGGATTCCGCGTTGAACTGGACGGCGTGGCAGCTGCGATGGAGGTATGTTTGTCTTTTTTATTTGTACTTGTTGTATATTGACAACAAGTTTAAGACCGCTCCCGGGGTCAAAGTAGCAACAGCCATTTTGATCAAAGGAGAGCTTTGGGGTTTTTATGCACCCAACGGCACTTCGGTCGACGATGTCAAGGCAGTCACCTCTCGCATACAACCCCATTATGCAGTCCCCAGCAAATTTTTAAGTTTGGACACCTTCCCGGAGACCTCGTACGTACCCTTGCATTGCTATGCTGTGTGTAATCCTCATAATTTTGTAGGAACGGCAAGTCCGACAAGCGGGCCCTTGAGAAACTGGCACTTGAATCCTTAGAGTCTCTACCCATAACAGCTCCTGCAAAGAGAGGGTTCAAGCAAGAGCCCGTCCAACACCTGTCAGATGCGGATAAACAACTGTTCAACAAGTTTGGCCTCGGCGAAATTTCTCAAACACCTTTTGATTGTGTTCACCATGCGTTTGAGCATCACGCTCGTCTCCACCCCGATAACATTGCTGTTGAAGATTTCGCTCAGAAGATCACGTACGAAGAACTGGACCGCCAATCCAGCTGCCTTGCTAGTCGTCTTCGTGCCAGAGGAGTGCTATCCAACTCACGTGTCTGCCTCCTTGTTGAGCGCTCTATCCCCATGGTAATCGGTGTCCTCGCTATCCTTAAGGCCGGTGCAGCATATGTACCACTTGACGGTAACGTCGTCTCCGACAAAACCCTCCAGCATGCCTTGAAAGACTCTGGATCCGCATTGGTTCTTCTCCAACGCAAATTTGCCCACCGCATTGGGACTATGCCCACCATCTGCCTCGAAGATTCTTTTTGTGACTCACCATTCCCTGCGACCCACTGTGTCAAGCCGGAAGATCTTGCCAATAAAACGAACAGTGCCTACATCATCTACACCAGTGGAACTACCGGCGTACCTAAGGGTGTGGATGTAATGCATTCCAATGTGACAAACTGCAGGTCATTCCTTCTTTTAACCTAGGCCTAGGCTGATCTCTTCGTCCAGTGGTCTGTAATGCTCCCGGAAATTTGAAAATGGCCCCTGGTATCCGTGTTTCACAATTGATGAACATCTCCTTCGACATGGCGGCTTGGGTGAGAGTCTAGTTTTCTGGAAATGCCTAGCCTTCGTCTTATATCCGTTGCAGGAAATTTTGGGAAGCATGGCAAATGGTGCTACGCTAGTCCTTCGTGGCAAAACATCCAAGGAATGGCGGGCGGTCATGAAGACCGTTGATGTCGTAGTCGCGACACCATCAATGCTCGCTCCTCACCAACCTGCTGATAATCCAACAATCAAGGTGGTAGCAGTTGCTGGCGAACCTTGTCCCAAAGGTAACACTTTATTTCAACGGTGCCTTTAATTTACTTACACCATCGGCAGCCCTGGCGGATAAATGGTCACAAACTGTTTCTTTCTACAACTGTTGTGGACCCACTGAGGTCTGTAAGCTGGTCCTGCGTTGTAGACCATTACTAATACTGCTGGTAGATCACAATCGTCAACACGATGCATCTTCACTCCCCGGAGCTTCCGCTGGGTATTGGTGGCCCAACCCCCAATAATACGGTGTACATTTTGAATGAGCACCTGAAACCTGTCAAGATTGGCGACATGGGTATTATGTGGGCTGGTGGAGCGGGCATCACTCGAGGTTATTTGAACTTACCTGATAAGACGAGCGAAAAATATCAACTCGATCCGTTTTTGGGTGATGGGTACGTATTGCTCTTCTATTTGAACTATGTAAGGAACTTACGCTATCCTCGTCAGCTCTTACATGTTTAACACCGGAGATTTAGGGTAAGCTAAGACTTGATAGGATGTTTTTCAATGTGATTAACCATACTCAACCTATAGTCGGTGGCTCCCAGATGGAGATTTAGATCATTTAGGCCGAGTTGACCATCAAGTGAAAGTCAAGGTGAGTCAGAGAAGTGTTTTTAGCTAACGAGTGCTCACTGAAGTTAGGGTTTCCGAGTCGAACTTGACGGTGTTGCAGCTTCTATGGAGGTGTGTGATATGCCTTTGGTTCATGGGTGATTCAATGATTAAATTCTTTTCCGGTAGACAACTCCAGGAGTCAAGGTTGCCACAGCTCTTCTAATCGCTGGAGAGCTTTGGGGCTTCTATGTTCCGAAGTCAGTGCCAGAACAAGAAGTCAAAGCTGCCGCATCTCGTGTGCAACCGCACTACGCAGTGCCGTCACACTTCGTCAGCATTGACGATTTCCCAGAAACCGCGTACGTCCAACGAATGTTATCTGTCAGGATTCTACTAACAGTTTTAAAGTAACGGCAAGGTAGACAAGAGAGCCTTGGAAGCCCTTGCTAAAGATTCGATTGAAGCCCATAAAACGGTCGTTCCACCACCACCCGTTGTTGTACAGCAAGCCGAAACCACAACTGAAAAACCGTTGACCGACAAACCAGTCATCGAAGAACCCGTCACCCAAGAAAAGGATTCAAATAAATCCACCACCTCTCTTACCACCATCGATTCATATAATACCGCCAAATCGATACCTACTCCAGGTGGAACCCTTGTTAGCCTTCCGCTAGAGAAAAAGATCGAACCCTCTGCTCTAGAGAACCAGACCTCCATATGGGCCGGCTACGAACAAGATATCTTACCTCCAAAAATTGAA
>JABCKU010008430.1:0-13736 GCA_018221655.1 Myochromella boudieri
CCAAATGGATAACAAGTTCAAACCAATGTACAGATACAAATCATATAAGCGCTCTCGAACGTGTATTGCATCCTCACCCCGCATTGTTCCTATTTATGCCTTAGCCCACACTGGTGGAGCAATACAAAATATGAAAGTATGAAAAGTCAAACAGTGTGTTATGGTGAACTTTTATTCGCTAACGCAGCTATGCCCTGCAGGTGCACCATAGGTACCCGCGCGCCGAGGGTTCGCAAGGCGCACGGCGCCGGGGCTGGCTGGAGGCATATCGGTGCTGTCCTTGCTCGTCTCGGTGCATTTTTGTACTGAGATATCCATCACCTGGAAACGGGTGCCCTACCACCAGTTTGAATGATCTATTGGTGCGTTGGGAATTCTCAAGATCTACATACCTTCTCTGGGAGTGAATGCTGGGGGATTGTGGTGCCGTCCGATCTCCCTTGCAATGACGATACATTCGAAAGATGAAGAGACACAGGCTCATTCAGCATTTCGCGCAGGTCATCGCGCGCGTTGAGCCTACGGACCCGTGTATATGTGAGTGGCCACTGGATATCATTTTTATTCAAGATGAGCAACTCACATAGTGAGGTAAGAGTTGAGGTACACTTGATCGAGCTGTTAAGTTGGACCCATTATAGCTATGAAAATACGTACATTTGCTCACAATCAAATAAAACCCTGAATTGAGCACTGAGTATCATGCAAGGAAGCGAGTATCTCGCTAGAATTGGTGACGTACCAAGATATATGTAGGTGTTTGGCAAGACGAAGTAAGTTATCGTGGCAATGGTATTGTCGATACTTCGTGGAGAACAAGGTATTGATACATCATCAGGTAAGGCTGGCTCCGAGGGCACGTACTTGACTATGAGGCCAGTGTTTACCATGTACAGCATTAAAGTGTTAATCATGGTATTAGTTCTGTCAAATGGTGTATCAGTATTTTGATAACTTGTTGTAAAATGAATATGAAGACCTTGGGATATCGGTCTTTGATTTGGCAAGTGACCAACATAAGGTCCCAGCGATACTGAAATCACTCGCTGCACCGGCAATGAATTTGACATATGAAAGTGTCTAGAGTACATATAAGGTCAAACACCATGTCGAGACTGGAAACAATGGTGCACACCGATAGCTTGTGAAGCTCCTGTATTGAAAATAGCTGAAATCTACGCGTCGATTATATCAGTTAATAATGAACATAAGTTAAGAGAAGGAAGTGTACATTTTAGCGGTGAGCGCTACACAAAACACAAGCGGACTGGTGAGATGGTGAAAAGATAGTAAAACCCAGAAACGTACTGATAGCAGTGACTATAATCATTGGGAAAAAGAAATAAGGGAAGCACTCGTGTTGCTGTGCGGGAACGTACTAAGACTTGTTATAGATGCGGACATCTGAATCGACATTCGGTATGTTGTATCGAGCATAGGAAGCTGGTAACTCACAATCCAAGCTGTTATCAGGTTCACAAGCCAAGCTGTTATGAGATGATTTCCTATACAGACTGCGGAGCGTATTCAATGAGCATAGCACAAAAGCGGCGATGTAATACCTACGTCGATAAATACGATGTATGAACATTGTGCGAATGACGAAGTCGGAGACTTCCTGGAATGCAAATTTAGTTTATCATTGTTCACCAGCTTGAAATTTGACTTACGGAAATTGTAATGTGAAGCTTACGGGCAGGAGTCTCGCGAGTGCAGTCGAATGAAAATAGGTAGGGGACTCACTATGCTACTCCTACATGGTGCAAAATCTGAGTGAAATTCAAAGAAAGCAACGATAATATGCATACCGTGGAGCTTGAGTAATAGCAGTAGGGTTGAGGTAGTTTTTTACAAGGAAATAATACAGAATATGGCAGTCCAATACGGAACGGAACGTATCGAGTAACCTTGAAGAGGTCACAAACGACAAAATCAGAAAAACGGTTATACAAAATAGACTGGCAAGTCACCTACCAAAGGAAGGCAATCTAACAGTGCCGGAGAATAAAGTCCATTAGTACACTAACGCTTGGACACCTTATACGCAAAAGAAGCACCATTAGCTTAAGAAATAAGCTATCTACTTGAGTCGATCTGCGCGTGAAAAACGTGAACGTCTGAACGCAAGTCACGCCCCAGAGTCTATGGCATGCACAAGAATTCGAAACATCACTTCATGATTAAGCGTCAATAAGGCAGACACCTACGCCATCGCTACGAGACCGCCAACGAGGAGTGCTCCGAGGGTGTTATCGAAGGCAGGGAGGGCAGTCGGAACTTGCGCGGTGGGTGCCGCCTGAGGTTGGGGAGGGAGAGACATATTTGTTCGAGCTAATGAAGGTGAATGGATGGGGTACTGGAGATCTGGGGTTGTTTTAAATGAAAATAAGTATTAATACTCCTCTGGCGCCTAAGAAGGATCTTGCCTATGGTAGACACTACTTCCAAAGGAGCAATTACCAAGTATCGGCACCGCCTTATAGATATCGGCCCCCATAATCCCATCTGAACTGTCCTTGCGACGATGGATTATCATGATGAGCGTCGTAGCACTAAAAAATAGCTCCAGCAAAATTTTAGTGACTTGAAAAGTTGCTTCACAATCAAGTAGATACTCACCCATGGCTACGAAACCAGAGAATAAACCGAGCACAGCTCAAATCAAAATCGGATCATGATTACGAGGGCAGTTCTAAGTTTGAACTAATATTTATGATCCACGGGTACGAGCGTCGCGCAATTCAGTTTTGGAAACAGGTTCAACACTAAAGTTGTGAAGAGTCGCCAAACCCAGGCGTAACCGGTGTGGTATCAAGGGGTAGTACAAGGCTAGACGTACCATGCCTGAGTACAAACGCATGCCAAACTTGGCAGATCACCGAATGTTCCATTCATGAGACTACAGCGTGTACCTGCCCGCTGCACAAATATTAGGATCCGGACTTAGTTGGCTAGTAGGTCCATTATACTTCTTACAGTGTGTAGGAGAGTGGTGTTGGTGTTTTAGCAAGGTTTTAGCGCCAGTGATACATGCTAGTTCGGAGTTCTAAAAATACACCAATAATATCAGATATCAGAAACTTCTGAACGTAATATTAACAAACCGATTAAAGGGGACGGAACACAGCCACGTGTGACCCAGCCAAGTCATGATCATGGACTGAGACTCCAATTCGGCGGCGGAAGCCTGACGAGAATTCTCAGTGCTTCACGATAGTTTGTCAGCTACTCGTCCTGGCTCCCCAGCATCATCCCAGCCCCACACGCACCAACTTCAAGACACAACGATAGGGTGGGGCGGGGGTAAGATACCCATCGGATTTCCTGCCCAGGACACCTACATATATGCCCTCTGTGCCGTCCACCTTTCTTTTATGTAGCTTCAGCCATAACTAAATGTTTTGTGAATACTACAGAGTGTACTGGACCTAGCATGGCCCCACTAGGAGACAAACACGTTCACGTTTGTTGGGTTCTACGCTGCTTCTACGACCTACGGACCCACTACGACTGGACAGTCACCTACAACTGTCTTGGTGATACATTTGCGCCTCCAATCCACGAACTAACAATCAGTAAATGAGTCCAAATCCAAACTCGAGGCGTTACGACAGTGTCGCCTTCCTTCCCGTGTGCCAATTCATGCCATTTTCCATTTGTCACATGCCATCTACCAATTTTTCTAGATGTACCTGCCTCCTATGCCAAAAACGGTGTCCACGATGAAGCTCTGCCATCATTTCGACACGGGAGAAAGTATATAGAGCAACAGGGATTGCATATCGAAACCCAAGCCTGTGCCGAATCCAATTGCAGCGCGCTCCCAATAAGTCAGAACTCCAAGCAAACATCACAGCGATTGGCCGGAGACCCAATCCTCGTCCATGTCCTCTGCCAGTAACACGAAGATACTCCGCCTCTGAACACCAGAAACTCCTTTAGGTTTTGCTGAATACGGTACTTACATCAATACACACGCTTGAATTTACCAAGGCCATGTACAGGTGCTTAATGTAATTTTGCGTTACGACCATGTTACCGTCCCATATCTCTTCAGTACCAATTCAACACCTCCCGTGTCCCATACGAAATCAGCCCGGCCCATGGAGTTCAAACAAGTGTGGGAATGCTACTGGCTCTGGTGTGAGTATCGAAGGCCCGCACCAAGCCGCCTAACGGCAAAATTAACGACAGCTAGTGCCGGTCAATATTACCTATCATCAGAAAATATTGGAGCTTGTAACATACCTGTCAGCGACCGTTTAGAGCGATGTTCATACATTCAGGAAACTCTCGCACGGCTTCGGCGCTACGAATCGCAGCTTCGAGATTATCACAATATTTCACCCTAGAGGTAACGATAAGACGGGTGCACTGTACCATTACTTGAGGATCCTAAAAAAAGGTTGGACTAGTGTAAAATTAAGCCATGGAAAGCGACTCACAAGCTTTTTTGAAGCGTCAAGAGAATCGGCTATGAAGGCAGCGGCACAGGAGTGACATATTAGGCATTCTGACACGTTCTTTGAAGTGTAGATAAGAGGAACGTTGAGGCTCGAAGGATCAAGTGCATGCCGCATAACATTTAGTGATAACCAGATTTCAGGTTGCGCGTGTAATGCAAGTACACTAGATAAAATAACATTGTAGTCCAGAACTAGTCCACTGGCAGAACAGTGTGTGTCTTCGAGTACATACAAGTCCTACTTGAGTATTCCCGGGTTATGGTCACTCGGGAGGTTTCTCTCTTCGTGCCCACAACTCGCCGAGATATGGGGGAATTAGAATAGTACAAGATTCATGGACAGGTCCTACAGTGTTCTAGACACGACTGTCCCCAACACGTATCTAGAGGGTCTGTAATCCCTAGCAAAGGTACTGAGCAGGCGAAAGGCGTATAAGAGCCGCCCCTGTTCACCTCAGTATTGGGCATGATAATGAAAGTTATCATGCTAAGAGCGGTACAGATACTTGATGGAGAAGAGGGTTCAATATTTATCATTAGGGAGGGTTAAATATGATGTCACATACTTGAAAATGAGGCCAGTGTTCACGCTGTATAGAATCAAAGTATTAATGACGTTATCAGTCCTTTTTGTCAACATCAGGATTCCGATGAACTCCGCTAGATTGTGCGTAGGTACCACCGGAACCCCGTCCTAGACCTTACGAGCAACCAGGTTATGGCCAAAGTGACGCTGAGATCGCTTGCAGTACCAGCAGCGAAGCTGAGGTACCACATAGTCTACATATGTGGTTAAACATCTTGGTGAGGTAAGCAACGGTGGGACTTACCGATATCTTAGAGTATGAGGATAACTTGAACCTGCGTCGGCGATGTCATCAGATGTCATATCGTATAAACGCTGCATGATAGAGAAGAAATTTTACTCTTGGATGGCACCCACTACATGTAGCACAAGTAAACCAGTTAATCGTGAAAATATTCAACAAATGAAGAGCGTACTGATACCAGTAACTATAGTCATTATGCCCATAAGCTACGAAATGTGGTACAGTTTAACGCGGCTGCGAGAGAACTTACCAACATGCGTTGTAGATACCGACATCTAAGTGGCCATTCAGTGTTTGTATTGGATATGACCAACTGAGGGCTCACAATCCAAGCTGTTATCAGAAAGTTCCTTTTGCTCACTCCAGGCAGATTAATCGAATGGAAAGCAGTAATCATTGACGGCGAGTACCTACGTCGATAAATGCGATGTGTGAACAGCGTGCGGATGATGAAATCAGAAATAGCCTGGGACGCACACAATTCAGCTAGTTAAATACAATGCTATACTCCCTGCTTGAAATTAGGCTCACCGACATTGTAACGTGAAGCTTGTTGATATATCGAACGCGAGGCTTAAGTGAGAAATGGATAAAAAAACTCACAATGACACTCCTACAGGACACAAAACTTGAGAGAAATCAAAGAAAGTAATGATAACATACACACCAAACGGGATGTATGAGAGCAGTGGGGTTGGCGTAGTTTGTTACAAGGTAATAGTACAGAACATGACAGTCCAAAGCGGAACGAAATGTATCGAGTAGCCTGAAATGAATGGAAGAATTAGAATGACAGCGAGACATGACCGACTGTACTAGTACCCACCAAAGAAATATAATCTAACAATGACAGAGAATGCACTGTTGTTAATGCAATGCGGTCGGACATCTTAAATGCGAATGAAATACCATCAACTTAAGAAATATGCAATCATTCTGGGTCGATTTGCATGTGAAGTACGTGAACGTTTGTACGCAAGTCACGCCCCACAGTCTGACGAGCGCAAGGGGGTTATGGGACACTGCTTTATGATGAAATGCAGAGGAAAACGCCTACATCATCGCTACGAGACCACCAACAAGAAGGGCCCCAAGTGTATTATCGAAGGTTGGGAGCGGAGTTGACACTGATAAGGTAGTGCCAGCCTGAGATTGAGGAGGAACAGGCATTTAGCCCAGGGAATCACAGTGAACAAAGAGGAGTGCCGAAGAAAGAGGTTTGTCTTCTTGTGAACGAAGATTGAAGAGGCATTAATATCCCGGTACCTACGAAAGATCTCCAGAGGTCTTGCCGCGACTTCGGTGGAATTCATGTGAGAGGGTGGTGGCCATTGATTATCACATGGGACGGTGGTTAGTCCCCGTCATCGTGACGAGATAGACGGAGGTGGATAAGGGAAGAGTCCGGTGAAAACAGAAGATCTTGAACCAACTGAGAGCATCGAGAAACAAGTGGTGTTTGACATGTATATGAGGATTCCTGGCTCACCTGTAGATCATGAATATGACTTTCAGGAGCCGTAAGGTGCATCCATCAATAGTTTAGACCATTCAGATTGACATGATGTAGAGAGACGCCACATTCATGCCCCATTTGCCTATAATTGAGGGAATATCTCAGCCCTGCAATATTGATAGGACATATACATACGATGGATTATTCATAGTCGACGAACACGACCTCCGGGTGGATATACAAATGATTTGGGATATATCTGATACTGGCATTAGACGCCGTCAGCACAGACTCATAACAATAAACGCCGACTCACTTCATCCCCTGTAAGCTCGTCTTACCATCCAACATTTTCCTGCGTGACGATATCAGGCGCGGTAAAGTGTCGCCCGGGATCTTCAAGGTATGTGTATATTGATACTGGGTATAGAAGTGAGAATGCTCATCTCGCCGATGATAGGGCAATGGTAGTTAGGAATATGAGCGTGGCTGTGATTATCGATTGATGGAGGCAGACCTGTGGTGCGTTACAGACGACTCGGAGCTCTGACCCAACAGATCGGAGAAAGAAACCATCTTCGTCAAATCAAAATCATTAGAGCAGTTTCCGAACAACTGGATTAATCCAGTAAAATAAGGCCTTCATGTGTGATATTTGGCTGCACTTTTGAATAGAGTAATGAGCCCACAGGTGTTGCAGAAATAGACGCCACCTGTTATGTTTGTGGGACTTGGGAAACTGATCTATTGCGAGCTTGTCTACAAATTCAATGCACAGAATGATCATGGGGCAGTGACATTGATCTAAGCCGTAGCGCGTTCCTGAGTCTTTACACAGAGAGTGATCTGGATCTTGGTTAATCGGCAGGACTCTTAGGCAACACACATAAGAAGAACTACTTTAAACGCCAGAGACACACTCGCGGTGGAAGCTGTGAGTGGAGGGCTAATGGTAAAGCCGCTGCCGGCTACCGCCGAGAACTGGGATAGTAGACCATCTGGCACGTGACAAACAGTTTTCTCAGCTTAGAATCGTTAGATTCTGTCCAGTGTCCTCCAGTGTCATGAGGCCCAGGAGCTCTTCAGAATGTGTACTTTTCCCGCTTGATTCCTAATAGATACCTACACACCTAAGATTCATCCACAGAAAACGACGACCATACCGAAAATTTCCTCGTCAGCCACTTAAGAAGCTCGCCACATAACTGCCATCAGTGAGAATTGAAACCGACTCGGACAAGCCCAGCGGTATCACGTTCATCAAAATGGTTCTTCCTTTTTTTAAGTGTAACTATTGTGAGGGAGAGCAAGGAGTGAGAGAGAAGCTGGAGCGATTGTAAACGCCAGGCCTATACGCCAAACAGGATGCGAGCGCGTCATGAGTATACAGAGGCTCAGACTGCTCTGCCAGCCGTCGTGGGGCTAGCTGGAGGTGTGTAGGGTCCGCCCTCATTGTTCTCAACGAATGTAGTTACCGAGATAGCCATCAGCTGAGAACGACTGTCCTATAGTTGAACGACAGTTCGGAAGAATTCGGCGCGTAGTGTAACAGATTAGTGCATACCTGCTTTGAGAACGATGGTTGGATAGTCGCACTGCCATCCGACTTGCCTTCCAATATCGATATATTCGAAATATGACGCGACGCGGAGTTGTTGAACTTTTCGCGTAGGTCATCACGCGCGTTGAGCCTACGGAAATACGGGTGAGTGGCCACTCGATACTAATCCCAGGGTAGATGACTCACATGGCAAGGTAAGAGTTGAGGTACACTTTGAGAGGGCGCCTTTGAGATACACTCTACAAGTGAAAGAGGGAAAACTACTTGCATTTACTTAAGAGCAAATAGAATCCTGAATTATGAACTGAGTATCATACAAAGTGTTTCAGTAAATGTTGATGACGTACCCAAAAAGACAAAATTGTCGGGCATCGCGACGTAAGTGATGAGGCTGAGGGCTGCATCGATACTTAAAGGAGGAGTGACATGGATTAACAGAAAGCGGGGTTGTAGTTACAGGCCACATACCTGACGATGAGACCAGTGTTCACTGTGTACAGCATTAGAGTGTTGATGATAGTGTCAGTCCTTCAAAATTCGACCGGCGCGTCAGTATCCTGAGGTTCCACAGTATATTTGAGCATACCTCCGGAAGCCCGTTCTTGATTTTACAAGAAGCCAGGATGATGCCAAGGTGACGCTGAGATCACTTGCAGCGCCAGTGGCGAAGTTAAGGTATAACAAATTCTACGTGGACGGTCAAACGTCTGGATGAAGTAGGCAACGAGAAGACGTACTGATATTTTGTGAAGTTCCTCATACGAGGATATCTGGAACCTGTGCAGTCGATGACTTCAGACGATAATATATGATTCAAGAAACGCTGCGTACGCTTTGGCGGAGACCACTAGGTGCATAATAAACCAAGAAATAAGATCACGAAGATATAGGACAGGCCAGATACGCACTGGCACCAGAAACTAAATTCATTCTTTTAATGAGATGAACTGCCCCGCATGGTCATAAGAGAACCCACCAAGATATGTTGTAGATACTGCCATCTGGATAATATTCATTATATGATACTCGACATGGCCAACTAAGAACTTACAATCCAAGCAGTTATCCAAATGTTCCCTTTACTCACTTCGGGGGGATTCACTGAGTGCTGGACATGAGCAATAATAGTAAGTACCTACATCGATAAATGCGATGTGCAAACATCGTGCGGATGAGGAAGTCGGAGATAAACTGGAGGGCGAATTTAGTTGATCAAAGTGGTATTATTCCTCTGGCTTGAAATTGGGCTCACGGATATTGTAACGTGCAACTTATGGTAAGGTGTTAAAACTAAAGTCGAATTAGATAGGGATTAAAAGCTCACTATGACACTCCTACACGACACAAACGCTGAGGAAATTCCCGAGAAAAAGACGATAGCACATACCATATAGATTGTGTTATAGCAATGGGGTTGACGTAGTTTGTTACGAGGTAGTGGTAAAGAATGTGACCGTCCAACGCGGAGTGGAAGGTATCAAGAAACCTTCAAGAAAGCCAGAGATGGCAGAATCAGAATGATAGCCACTGGTAGACATAACCGATTGAAAAGCTACTCACCAAAGGAATGTGATCTAATGATGCCGGAGAAAGTGATAGTGTTAGCATAGCGTTGATGTAAAATGCAATATTAGTACCATCAGCTTAAGGAATAAACCATCTTTTGATGCGCGCGTGAAGAACGTGAACGTTTGAACGCAGCTCACGCCCCAAAGCCTACGAGACGCGCAAGGTATGGTGAGATACCACGTTATTATGAATGAAAACACGCACGCCATCGCCAGAAGACCTCCAACAAGAAGAGCCCCAAGCGTATTATCGAATGCCGGAAGTTGAGTTCCCATGGGTGAAGTGGGGCCGGCCTGGGGTTGTGGGGGGAGGGACATATTCCTGAAGGGTAATTACGCTGAAAGATGGGGTCAGCGGGGAGTCTCGCTGAACGTAAAACATGTATTAATACTCCTTCCGAACACCCTGGAAGCATCCTCAAGAGGTCTACCGCAAGTACAGCGGAATTCCTGTGAGCATGATTTTGAAAGGGGAAATAAAGTTCTCGCACCCACGCACAACGTCAACGCGTCAACTGCCATTCAGTGACCAGACTTTCTGTTGTGACGGCAGAAGTCAAAGTAGCCATCAGTCACTCCATTTTTATATCTCATCGAGTATGCCTTGTACGTTCCGCGTTCAATGTCCACTGAAGAGCGTTGTATTAAGAAATAGATGATGTGAGAACACGATTCCTTGTCAATGCTATCGAAAGGGACAAGAGAAAACGAAGGGTATGTCTTAAAGTGAATGCCCATAGATTCATCGAGATCTGGCCGCTGGATTCTAGGTGATCTTGCGCACAACAATAGTATCAATGAGGAGCAGCGCGCACGCGGAAGAAAAGCGAACAACTTTGTTGATACTCTCACCAGAAATGGATTCGGCGCTGATACATTGGCTGTCCGAGTGACTTCAGATCAAAGATAAACGCCACAGACAGTGCCCAGAACTATGATCGATGGTTGTACAATTGTGTTCTGTTTTGGAAGTTAGGTACAATATTATCCGTTTCTTGATTAGCTGGGCACGCACTTTATGTGTCTCGGTAGCGAGTACCCCTTACAGTCGAGGCGAATAAATGCGTCCTGGGAAAACGGCGTTTCGGGCTATCAGCGAAACAAATTATCACAGGCCGCCGCTCATGTATGCCATGCTTTCCAGATCGAGTGCCCCATCTACCCCAAGTGTTACTCGTTGTGTCTATGACACCGTGTGGGGGGCCTTGGGTGGGCCGTGTCTGACAGAGTCGCGAGCGCGGAAAAATGCTGAAAACGAGAGGCATAGTTTCCTGTGACTTAATATAGCTTGCAGAGGAGTTTCATGAGAATGGGAACAAAATAGTTAAGGTAATAAGTAGATGCAGCATGGAGCTCATGGTTGTAGAGTTGTGTGGGTCAGGGCGTGGGAAGTTGGCGCGTTCCATGCTTCCAAATGCTGCCCCAGATTTACGCCTTCAACAGCAGTCTTCCCTTCTGTTTCCGTCTTCTCCTAGGCGATAGTCGAAGCATCGACAAGCCTAGTAATTTAAAAAACACGTTCTCATCCAATCCCCTCAACTGGAACGTACGTTTCGGGAAGAGAGAAGCTGAAGCTACCAGAATTTAGAAACAGCTGTTTTGTACGTTTTTCCCCTCGTTGTTATGTTCTACGGATATAAGCAATTGACTGCATTTCAGTATACGTACAAAGCCATCTCAATACTTCCACAGCTGTTACTTCATGATATGCGATTGTCTTCCTCTATATCCGGATTCTCCCGAGGCCAAACGTATGTGGCACATCCCCTCCCCTACCTTCATATTCAACCCATTGCCTCCAGCTCTGAACTCAATTTACTCTTCGCAAATATGATCGATAGCCGCGAATTACCTGCCCGCACGACTGTGAAAGGAGTTCTTGTATTTGAACCTTAGGCGGGGATCCAGATGGGCAGCTCGAAATTGGTGCGAGCGAACACGGGTAAGAGCTTCAATAGACATACAGTTCACCACCGAGGAGCTAAAATATCTCAGTTACAACAGAGACGAAGGCGATCTTCAGGACGGATACGAGCACGCTCACGAACATATGGAGGGGTCTAGATTCGCGGAGGCTGCTAGTGCACGGCGGAGAGGGGGATGTTCAACGTCGGCTTCAGATCTTTTGCACGCTGTACTCGAGTGCCAACATACGCTTGTTACTCATTCGGGGCGTCATCCGAGGCCTACACGCATACAGCAGCAGCATCACTGACTCCATGGCTTAGTGTCCGAAGTGGGGATGAAGACGGGGACATACCTCCTCTCGGATTTCCCACCAGCAGCTCCTCAATTAGCCACACTGCCCTTGCTGTTGCTAGCCCATTCAAAAGCCATAACACACCAACTCACTGACAAAGCCCCCAGAAGCTAGAAACATTCTAGCCTGGGTAGCATGGTACCGCTTCTACACACTCTACTACAAGTACCCTTACTACAGCGGCTACAGCAGCTACAGTACATAGCCGACGATTCGATGTTGGCCTCCTTGGGCGCCGTACCTGTATCTCCCCTGGTTCGCCGACTATTGATGCACGACTTCTAATCTAGAGTCGAGGCATCACGTCACCTTCACCGTTCCTACGAGGCACATCGGGCTCGTACCATTTGAACTCATCGTTGTTGCGACCATCATCAACGGAGCTACCCTTTTGAACTCAAGATGAACGCCCAGGTCAACATTCCCACATTTCCTGAACAGCTGTAACTCGTCTATGTGCTTAATCGTCCGCCAGGTTGCAAGATGTGTTACAAGGAGGGTGGTGTCTATGTTGAAGCTTGTTCACGGTCTTGAGAAGGTGGATGCGGCGATTGATGGGAACTTTACCCCAGGGGCCCGAGCTCGAGGAATTGTCAAACCCGAAAGCCAATGAATATGCGACCCGGTATCTCTCGGACGTTCCCCGTAGATTTCAAGTGGTACCCAGGTGGTGCCATACTTTTCAAGGATGCGGTATTTAGACATGCATACCCTATCTGAGTACCACCTGCTCGCTGCAACACGCCATGAATCAACACTTCACTTCGACTTCAAGCAGTATAGATCTGTCCTAGCAAGGAGGCGTAGTATGGTGCTTGTCAAGCTACGTTTCGCCAGATTATTATCGGAGAGGGTAACGACCATTCTATACAGTGCAACTACTTAGTGATGTACTGTATACTCCACTAGCAAATTTTGAAGCTGACACAGAAGCTTACCACTCTCATGAGCAGGAAGTTTTGTCAATATGTGCATTTGGGACATTCTGATATTCCGGAATGATCGTGGTGGGTGCTTGAGGTGAGTACGGAACTTCTAATTCTGCCAGATAATGTATTTCGGAGAGGCGGGGTGTCTCCTGAACGGCCGAAGCGGATGTAGCATGATGGGAGGGATGAGGTGTTTCCAAATCGGCAAGACTGGGTGTGTTAGAGAGGCGGCACTGCAGGCGCCCACTTGTGGTTCTCAAGAACCACATGAAAAAATAGAGTTTTTGTGTAATATTTATGTATAATTTAAGTTCCACATAATGTATTAATTAAGATACACAAGATAAATACATAATGTATATACTAAATGGTTATTTAATTGCACAAAATGTGTATCTTGTGTGGTTCTTGAGATGCACAAAAGAAATACATTATGTGGTTGTTCTGTGGTTCTCAAGAACCACATTATGTGGTTTTGATCTGTGGTTCCTGAGAACCACATAATGTGGTTCTTTGTGTACTTTTTGAGAAACACAAAGGGTGTTTGTCAAGAACCACATAAAGAAACCATGTTTTGTGGATCTCAAGATGCACATAAAGATACACATACACATTTTGTGGTTCTTGAGATACACCAAAAAAAACACATACATAATGTGGTTCCCAA